>ONZH01027974.1:0-224995 GCA_900303285.1 Rhinella marina
CCTATGTACAGAGAATATAACTACTATAATAGCTGCTCCTATGTACAAGATATAACTACTTATAATACTGCTTCTTATGTACACAGAATATAACTACTATAATACTTGCCTCCTATGTACACAGAATATAACTAACTATAATCTGCCTCCTATGTACAAGAATATAACTACTATAATACTGCCTCCTATGTTACAAGAATATAACTACTATAATACTGCTGCCTATGTACAAGAATATAACTACTTATAATACTGCTCCTATGTACAAGAATATAACTACTATAATACTGCTCCTATGTACAAGAATATAACTACTATAATACTGCTCCTATGTACAAGAATATAACTACTATAATACTGCTCTATGTACAAGAATATAACTACTATAATACTGCTCCTATGTACAAGAATATAACTACTATAATACTGCTCCTATGTACAAGAATATAACTACTATAATACTGCTCCTATGTACAAGAATATAACTACTATAATACTGCTCCTATGTACAAGAATATAACTACTATAATACTGCTCCTATGTACAAGAATATAACTACTATAATACTGCTCCTATGTACAAGAATATAACTACTATAATACCTCCTATTAAGAATAATACTATAATACTGCTCCTATGTACAAGAATATAACTACTATAATACTGCTCCTATGTACAAGAATATAACTACTATAATACTGCTCCTATGTACAAGAATATAACTACTATAATACTGCTCCTATGTACAAGAATATAACTACTATAATACTGCCTCCTATGTACAAGAATATAACTACTATAATACTGCTCTATGTACAAGAATATAACTACTATAATACTGCCTCCTATGTACAAGAATATAACTACTATAATACTGCTCCTATGTACAAGAATATAACTACTATAATACTGCTCCTATGTAAAGAATAAACTACTATAATACTGCTCCTATGTACAAGAATATAACTACTATAATACTGCTCCTATGTACAAGAATATAACTACTATAATACTGCTCCTATGTACAAGAATATAACTACTATAAATACTGCTCCTATGTACAAGAATATAACTACTATAATACTGCTCCTATGTACAAGAATATAACTACTATAATACTGCTCCTATGTACAAGAATATAACTACTATAATACTGCTCCTATGTACAAGAATATAACTACTATAATACTGGCTCCTATGTACAAGAATATAACTACTATAATACTGCTCCTATGTACAAGAATAACTACTATAATACTGCTCCTATGTACAAGAATATAACTACTATAATACTGCTCCTATGTACAAGAATATAACTACTATAATACTGCTCCTATGTACAAGAATATAACTTACTATAATACTGCTCCTATGTACAAGAATATAACTACTATAATACTGCTCCTATGTACAAGAATATAACTACTATAATACTGCTCCTATGTACAAGAATATAACTACTATATACTGCTCCTATGTACAAGAATATAACTAACTATAATACTGCTCCTATGTACAAGAATATAACTACTATAATACTGCTCCTATGTACAAGAATATAACTACTATAATACTGCTCCTATGTACAAGAATATAACTACTATAATACTGCTCCTATGTACAAGAATATAACTACTATAATACTGCTCCTATGTACAAGAATATAACTTATAATACTGCTCCTATGTACAAGAATATAACTACTATACATCTGCTTCCTATGTACAAGAATATAAACTACTATAATACTGCCTCCTATGTACAAGAATATAACTACTATCAATACTGCTCTCCTATGTATATCCAAGGAGATATACCCACTATAATACTGCCTCCTTTGTACAGGAATATAACTACTATATACTGCATCCTATGTACAAGAATATAACAACTATAATACTGCTCCTTGCTACAAGTTATATACACTACTATAATACTGCTCCTATGTACAAGATATAACTACTATAATACTGCTCCTATGTACAAGAATATAACTACTATAATACTGTCCTATGTACAAGATATAACTACTATAATACTGTCCTATGTACAAGAATATAACTACTATAATACTGCTCCTATGTCAAGAATATAACTACTATAATACTGCTCCTATGTACAAGAATATAATACTATAATACTGCTCCTATGTACAAGAATATAACTACTATAATACTGCTCTATGTACAAGAATATAACTACTATAATACTGCTCCTATGTACAAGAATATAACTACTATAATACTGCCTCCTATGTACAAGAATATAACTACTATAATACTGCTTCCTATGTACAAGAATATAACTACTATAATACTATAATACTGCTCCTATGTAACAAGAATATAACTACTATAATACTGCTCCTATGTACAAGAATATAACTACTATAAACTATACTGCCTCCTATGTACAAGAAATATAACTACTATAATACTGCTCCTATGTACAAGAATATACTACTATATAATACTGCTCCTATGTACAAGAATATAACTACTATAATACTGCTCCTATGTACAAGAATATAACTACTATAATACTGCTCCTATGTACAAGAATATAACTACTATAATACTGCTTCCTATGTACAAGAATATAACTACTAATAATACTGCTCCTATGTACAAGAATATAACTACTATAATACTGCTCCTATGTACAAGAATATAACTACTATAATACTGCTCCTATGTACAAGAATATAACTACTATAATACTGCTCCTATGTACAAGAATATAACTACTATAATACTGCTCCTATGTACAGAATTTAACTATATAATACTGCTCCTATGTACAAGAATATAACTACTATAATACTGCTCCTATATTACAAGAATATAACTACTATATACTGCTCCTATGTACAAGAATATAACTACTATAATACTGCTCCTATGTACAAGAATATAACTACTATAATACTGCTCCCTATGTACAAGAATATAACTACTATAATACTGCTCCTATGTACAAGAATATAACTACTATAATACTGCTCCTATGTACAAGAATATAACTACTATAATACTGCTCCTATGTACAAGAATATAACTACTATAAATACTGCTCCTATGTACAAGAATATAACTACTATAATACTGCTCCTATGTACAAGAATATAACTACTATAATACTTGCTCCTATGTACAAGAATATAACTACTATAATACTGCTCCTATGTACAAAGAATATAACTACTATAATACTGCTCCTATGTACAAGAATATAAACTACTATAATACTGCTCCTATGTACAAGAATATAACTACTATAATACTGCCTCCTATGTACAAGAATATATAACTACTATAATACTGCTCCTATGTACAAGAATATAACTACTATAATACTGCTCCTATGTACAAGAATATAACTAACTATAATAATGCTCCTATGTAAAGAATATAACTACTATAATACTGCTCTATGTACAAGAATATAACTACTATAATACTGCTCCTATGTACAAGAATAATAACTACTATAATACTGCTCCTATGTACAAGAATATAACTACTATAATACTGCTCCTATGTACAGAATATAACTACTATAATACTATGTATATAACTACTATAATACTGCTCCTCTATGTACAAGAATATAACTACTATAATACTGCTCCTATGTACAAGAATATAACTACTATAATACTGCTCCTATGTACAAGAATATAACTACTATAATATGTAACAACTGCTCCTATGTACAAGAATATAACTACTATAATACTGCTTCCTATGTACAAGAATATAACTACTATAATACTACCCTATGTACAAGAATATAACTACTAATACTGCTCCTATGTACAAGAATATAACTATATAAATACTGCTCCTATGTACAAGAATATAACTACTATAATACTGCTCCTATGTACAAGAATATAACTACTATAATACTGCTCTATGTACAAAAATATACTACTATAATACTGCCTCCTATGTACATAGAATATAACTACTATAATACTGCTCCTATGTACAAGAATATAACTACTATAATACTGCTGCCTATGTACAAGAATATAACTACTATAATACTGCTCCTATGTACAAGAATATAACTACTATAATACTGCTCCTATGTACAAGAATATAACTACTATAATACTGCTCTCCTATGTACAAGAATATAACTACTATATACTGCTCCTATGTACAAGATATAACTACTATAATACTGCTCCTATGTACAAGAATATAACTACTATAATACTGCTCCTATGTACAAGAATATAACTACTATAATACTGCTCCTATGTAAAAGAATATAACTACTATAAGATACTGCTCTATGTACAAGAATATATAACTATAATACTGCTCTATGTACATATATACTATAATATACTGCCCTATGTACAGAGATATAATACTAAATACTGCTCCTATGTACAAGAATATAACTACTATAAATACTGCTCCTATGTACAAGATATAACTACTATAATACTGCTCCTATGTACAAGAATATAACTACATAATACTGCTCCTATGTACAAGAATATAACTACTATAATACTGCTCTATGTACAAGAATATAACTACTATAATACTGCTCCTATGTACAAGAATATAACTACTATAATACTGCTCCCTATGTACAAGAATATAACTACTATATTATATACTACTATGTATGTACAATATAACTACTATAATACTGCCTCCTATGTACAAGAATATAACTACTATAATACTGCTCCTATGTACAAGAATATAACTACTATAATACTGCTCCTATGTAACAAAGAATATAACTACTAAATACTGGCTCCTATGTACAAGAATAAACTACTATAAAATACTAACTACTATATACTGTATGTACAAGAAATATAACTACTATAGCTGTACAGAATGTACAGAGAATATAACTACTATAAACTCGCTGCATGTACAAGAATATAACTACTATAATATTAGTACAAGAATATAACCTATCTGCTATGTAACAAAATATAACTATACTATGTACTAATATATACTGCTGCTCCTATGTACAGAAATATTAACTACTATAGATACTGCCTCTATGTACAAAAATAACATATAATACTGTCCTACGAAGAATATAACTATCTATAACTACTGCTCTATGTACAAGAATATAACTACTATAATACTGGCTGTCTATGTACAGAATATAACTACTATAATACTGCCCTATGTCTGAATATAACTACTATAATACTATCCTATGTACAAGAAATAACTATATAATACTGCTCTATGTACAAGAATATAACTACTAAATATGCTCCATGTACAAGAATATAACTACTATATACTACTTCTGTAAAGTACAAGAATATAACTACTATAATACTGCCTTGTACAAGAATAATTGACTATAAATACTGCTCCTATGTCAAGAAATAAATACTATATACTGCTCCTATGTTCTATAGATGTATATAACTACTATAAACTACTGGCTACTCTATGTAGCAAGGATACAAAAATATAACTACTATAAACGCTCCTATGTACAAGATCTATATAATACTGCTCCTATGTAAGAATATAACTACTATAATACTGCTCCTATGTACAGAATATATAAATACCTGCCTCCTATGTACAAGAATATAACTACTATAATACTGCTCTTAAGAATATAACAAGAATATATAACTACTATAATACTGCTCCTATGTACAAGAATATAATACTATAATACTGCTCCTATGTACAAGAATATAACTACTATAATATGCTCCTATGTACAAGAATATAACTAATTACAAGATATAACTACTATAATACTGCTCCTATGTACAGGAATATAACTACTATAATACTGCTCCTATGTACAAGAATATAACTACTATAATACTGTCTCCTATGTACAAGAATATAACTACTATAATACTGCCTCCTATGTACAAGAATATAACTACTATATAATTTAGCCTCCTATGTACAAGAATATAACTACTATAATACTGCTCCTATGTACAAGAATATAACTACTATACACTATGTACAGAAATAACTATTAATACTGCTCCTATGTAGCAAGAATATAACTACTATAATACTGCTCCTATGTACAAGAATATAACTACTATAATACTGCTCCTATGTACAAGAATATAACTACTATAATAATGCTGCCCTATGTACAAGAATATAACTACTATAAATACTGCTCCTATGTACAAGAATATAACTACTATAATACTACTGCCTATGTACAAGAAATATAACTACTATAATACTGCTCCTATGTACAAGAATATAACTACTATAATACTGCTCCTATGTAATAATAACTACTATAATACTGCCCTATGTACAGAATATAACTACTATAATACTGCTCCTATGTACAAAGAATAAACTACTATAATACTGCTCCTATGTACAAGAATATAACTATATAATACTGGCTATATGTACAAGAATATAAACTACTATAATACTGCCCTATGTACAAGAATATAACTACTATAATACTGCTCCTATGTACAAGAATATAACTACTATAATAATACTGCTCCTATGTACAAGAATATAACTATCTACTATAATACTGCTCCTATGTACAAGAATATAACTACTATAATACTGCTCTATGTACAAAATATAACTATATATACTGCCCTATGTACAAGAATATAACTACTATATACTGCTCCTATGTACAAGAATATACTACTATAATACTGCTCCTATGTAAGAATATAACTACTATATACGCTCTATGTACAAGAATATATACTATAATACTGCTCCTATGTAAAGAATAAACTAATAAATCGATCCTATCGTACAAGAATATAGACTACTATAATACTGCTACTATGTACAAGAATAAACTACTATAATAACTTGCTCCATGGTAAGAAATAACTACATGAATACTGCTGATTAAGAATATAACTACTTTATACTGCCTCCTAGAATAATATAACTATATAATAAGTCCTATGTACACGAAATAAAACTACTATAGTACTGCTCCTATGTACAATATACTCTATTAATACTGCTACTCTGTACAGAATATAATACTTAATACTGCTCCTATATACACGTATATAACTACATAATACTGAACCTTGAATATAAACTATATAATACTGCTCCTATGTACAAAATATAACTACTATAATACTGCTTCTATGTATGCAAGAATAAATACCATAATAACTGCCCTATGTACAAGAATATAACTACTATAATACTGCACCTATGTACAAAAATATAACTACTATAAAACTGCTCAGTATACAAGAAATAACTATATAATACTACTTGTACAAGATATAACTACTATACATACTGCTCTATGTTACAAATATAACTACTATATTATACCTGCTCCGATGTACAAGAATATAACTACTATATATACTGCTGCCTATGACCCTACTATATACTGCTACTATATACAATAAATACTATATGTACCTTCTCGTGTAAGAATAACTTAATACGCTCTATGTACAATATAATATATAATACTGCTCCTATGTACAAGAATATACTTCTATAATACTGCCTACTATACTATAAATAATACTGCCTATGTACAAGAATATAACTACTATAATACTGCTTCTATGTACAAAAATTAACTACTATAATACTGCTCAATGTACAAGATATAACAATATATACTGCTTCTATGTACAAAAATATAAAGCTACTAAATACTGCTCCTATGTACAAGAATATAACTACTATAATACTGCCTTGTACAAGAATATAACTACTATAATACTGCTCATGTACAAGAATATAACTACTATATACTGCTCCTATGTAAAGAATATAACTACATAATACTGCTCCTATGTACAAGAATATAACACTATAATACTGCCTTCTATGTACAAGAATATAACTACTATAATACTGCCTCTATGTACAAGAATTAACTAATAATACTGCTCTACATAATACTGCCCTATGTACAGAGAATATAACTACTATATATTCTGCTCCTATGTACAAGAATATAACTACTATAATACTGCCCTATGTACAAGAATATAACTATATAATTACTGCTCCTAACAAGAATATAACTACTATAATACTGCTCCTATGTTACAAGAATATAACTACTATAATACTGTCCTATGTAAAGAATATAACTACTATAATACTGTCTATGTACACAATAATACTGCAATATAACTACTATAATACCTCCTCCTATGTACAAGAATATAACTACTATAATACTGCTCTATGTACAAGAATATAACTACTATAATACTGCTCCTATTACAAGAATATAACTACTATAATACTGTCTATTACATGCCTACTATTACTGAATTAAACTACTATACTACTGCCCTATGTGAAATAGATAACTGCTACCTATGACAAGAATTATACTATACGTTCCTTGTACAAGTTCGAGTCTCTTCTACTGTAATGTTGTTTTGTACGCTATGTACAAATAATAATTTAATACTGCTCCTATGTACAAGAATATAAAACTACTGAATTACTGCTATGTAACGAAATAATCTATAACGCTCTATGTAAAGAATTAACTACTATATATGCTCTATGTACAAAGAATATAACTACTTAATACTGCTCCGATAGAATAGTAGATAATATGCTATGTACAAGAATATAAACTACTATAATACTGCTTCCTATGTACAAAAATATACTACTACTATAATACTGCCCTATGTACAAGAATATAACTACTATAATACTGCTCCTATGTACAAGAATATAACTACTATAATACTGCTCTATGTACAGAATATCTACTATGATACTGCTCCTATTACAAGAATTAATACTATAATACTGCCTCCTACAAATATATAACTATAATACTTGCTACAAGAATATAACTACTATAATACTGCTCCTATGTACAAGAATATAACTACCAATACTGCTCCTATGTACAAGAATATAACTACTATAATACTGCTCTATGTAAAAAATATAACTATATAATACTGCTCCTATGTACAAGAATATAACTACTATAATTTACTGCTCCTATGTACAAGAAATAACTATATACCTGATGCTACAAGAATATACTACTATAATACTGCCTATGTAACTATTATAATACTGCTCCTATGATTACTACTATAATACTGCTCCTATGTACAAGAATATAACTACTACTACTATGTATAAACTACTATAATACTGCCCTATGTACAAGAATATAACTAAATAATACTGCCCTATGTACAAGAATATAACTACTAATACTGCTCCTATGAACAAGAATATAACTACTATAATACTGCCCTATGTACAAGAATATAACTACTATAATACTGTACAAGAATATTACTCCCTATGTACAAGAAATAACTATAATACTCCTATGTACAAGAATATAACTACTATAATACTGCTCCTATGTACAAGAATATAACTACTATAATACTGCCTCCTATGTACAAGAATATAACTACTATAATACTGCTCCTATGTACAAGAAATAACTACTATAATACTGCTCCTATGTACAAGAATATAACTATAATACTGCTCCTATGTACAAGAATATAACTACTATAATACTGCTCCTATGTACAAGAATATAACTACTATAATACTGCTTCCTATGTACAAGAATATAACTACTATAATACTGCTCCTATGTACAAGAATATAACTACTATAATACTGCTCCTATGTACAAGAATATAACTACTATAATACTGCCCCTATGTACAGAATATAACTACTATAATACTGCTTCCTATGTACAAGAATATAAATACTATAATATGCTCCTATGTACAAGAATATAACTACTATAATACTGCTCCTATGTACAAGAATATAACTACTATATACTGCCTCCTATGTACAAGAATATAACTACTATAATACTGCTCCTATGTACAAGAATATAACTACTATAATACTGCTCTATGTACAAGAATATAACTACTATAATACTGCCTCTATGTACAAGAAGATAACTACTATAATACTGCTCCTATGTACAAGAATATAACTACTATAATACTGCTCCTATGTACAAGAATATAACTACTATAATACTGCCTCCTATGTACAAGAATATAACTACTATAATACTGCTCCTATGTACAAGAATATAACTACTATAATACTGCTCCTATGTACAAGAATATAACTACTATAATACTGCTCCTATGTACAAGAATATAACTACTATAATACTGCCTCCTATGTACAAGAATATAACTACTATAATACTGCCTCCTATGTACAAGAATATAACTACTTAAACTGCCTCATATGAAAAATATAACTACTATATACTGCTCCTAAGTACAAGAATATAACTACTATAATACTGCTCCTATGTCAGAATATAACTACTATAATACTGCTCCTATGTACAAGAATATAACTACTATAATACTGCCTCCTATGTACAAGAATATAAACTACTATAATACTGCTCCTATGTACAAGAATATAACTACTATAATACTGCTCCTATGTACAAGAATATAACTACTATAATACTGCTCCTATGTACAAGAATATAACTACTATAATACTGCTCCTATGTACAAGAATATAACTACTATAATACTGCCTCCTATGTACAAGAATATAAACTACTATAATACTGCTCCTATGTACAAGAATATAACTACTATAATACTGCTCCTATGTACAAGAATATAACTACTTAATACTGCTCCTATGTACAGATATAATACTATAATACTCGCTCCTATGTACAAGAATATAACTACTATAAACTGCCTCCTATGTACAAGAATATAACTACTATAATACTGCTCCTATGTACAAGAATATAACTACTATAATACTGCTCCTATGTACAAGAATATAAACTACTATAATACTGCTCCTATGTACAAGAATATAACTACTATAATACTGCTCCTATGTACAAGAATATAACTACTATAATACTGCTCTATGTACAGAATATAACTACTATAATACTGCTCCTATGTACAAGAATATAACTACTATAATACTGCTCCTATGTACAAGAATATAACTACTATAATACTGCTCCTATGTACAAGAAATAACTACTATAATACTGCTCCTATGTACAAGAATATAACTACTATAATACTGCTCCTATGTACAAGAATATAACTACTATAATACTGCTCCTATGTACAAGAATATAACTACTATAATACTGCTCCTATGTACAAGAATATAACTACTATAATACTGCTCCTATGTACAAGAAATATAACTACTATAATACTGCTCCTATGTACAAGAATATAACTACTATAATACTGCTCCTATGTACAAGAATATAACTACTATAATACTGCTCCTATGTACAAGAATATAACTACTATAATACTGCTCCTATGTACAAGAATATAACTACTATAATACTGCTCCTATGTACAAGAATATAACTACTATAATACTGCTCCTATGTACAAGAATATAACTACTATAATACTGCTCCTATGTACAAGAATATAACTACTATAATACTGCTCCTATGTACAAGATATAACTACTATAATACTGCCTCCTATGTACAAGAATATAACTACTATAATACTGCCTCCTATGTACAAGAATATAACTACTATAATACTGCTCTATGTACAAGAATATAACTACTATAATACTGCTCCTATGTACAAGAATATAACTACTATAATACTGCTCCTATGTACAAGAATATAACTACTATAATACTGCTCCTATGTACAAGAATATAACTACTATAATACTGCTCCTATGTACAAGAATATAACTACTATAATACTGCTCCTATGTACAAGAATATAACTACTATAATACTGCTCCTATGTACAAGAATATAAACTACTATAATACTGCTCCTATGTACAAGAATATAACTACTATAATACTGCTCCTATGTACAAGAATATAACTACTATAATACTGCTCCTATGTACAAGAATATAACTACTATAATACTGCTCCTATGTACAAGAATATAACTACTATAATACTGCTCCTATGTACAAGAATATAACTACTATAATACTGCTCCTATGTACAAGAATATAACTACTATAATACTGCTCCTATGTACAAGAATATAACTACTATAATACTGCTCCTATGTACAAGAATATAACTACTATAATACTGCTCCTATGTACAAGAATATAACTACTATAATACTGCTCCTATGTACAAGAATATAACTACTATAATACTGCTCCTATGTACAAGAATATAACTACTATAATACTGCTCCTATGTACAAGAATATAACTACTATAATACTGCTCCTATGTACAAGAATATAACTACTATAATACTGCCTCCTATGTACAAGAATATAACTACTATAATACTGCTCCTATGTACAAGAATATAACTACTATAATACTGCTCCTATGTACAAGAATATAACTACTATAATACTGCTCCTATGTACAAGAATATAACTACTATAATACTGCTCCTATGTACAAGAATATAACTACTATAATACTGCTCCTATGTACAAGAATATAACTACTATAATACTGCTCCTATGTACAAGAATATAACTACTATAATACTGCTCCTATGTACAAGAATATAACTACTATAATACTGCTCCTATGTACAAGAATATAACTACTATAATACTGCTCCTATGTACAAGAATATAACTACTATAATACTGCTCCTATGTACAAGAATATAACTACTATAATACTGCTCCTATGTACAAGAATATAACTACTATAATACTGCTCCTATGTACAAGAATATAACTACTATAATACTGCTCCTATGTACAAGAATATAACTACTATAATACTGCTCCTATGTACAAGAATATAACTACTATAATACTGCTCCTATGTACAAGAATATAACTACTATAATACTGCTCCTATGTACAAGAATATAAACTACTATAATACTGCTCCTATGTACAAGAATATAACTACTATAATACTGCTCCTATGTACAAGAATATAACTACTATAATACTGCTCCTATGTACAAGAATATAACTACTATAATACTGCTCCTATGTACAAGAATATAACTACTATAATACTGCTCCTATGTACAAGAATATAACTACTATAATACTGCTCCTATGTACAAGAATATAACTACTATAATACTGCTCCTATGTACAAGAATATAACTACTATAATACTGCTCCTATGTACAAGAATATAACTACTATAATACTGCTCCTATGTACAAGAATATAACTACTATAATACTGCTCCTATGTACAAGAATATAACTACTATAATACTGCTCCTATGTACAAGAATATAACTACTATAATACTGCTCCTATGTACAAGAATATAACTACTATAATACTGCTCCTATGTACAAGAATATAACTACTATAATACTGCTCCTATGTACAAGAATATAACTACTATAATACTGCTCCTATGTACAAGAATATAACTACTATAATACTGCTCCTATGTACAAGAATATAACTACTATAATACTGCTCCTATGTACAAGAATATAACTACTATAATACTGCTCCTATGTACAAGAATATAACTACTATAATACTGCTCCTATGTACAAGAATATAACTACTATAATACTGCTCCTATGTACAAGAATATAACTACTATAATACTGCTCCTATGTACAAGAATATAACTACTATAATACTGCTCCTATGTACAAGAATATAACTACTATAATACTGCTCCTATGTACAAGAATATAACTACTATAATACTGCTCCTATGTACAAGAATATAACTACTATAATACTGCTCCTATGTACAAGAATATAACTACTATAATACTGCTCCTATGTACAAGAATATAACTACTATAATACTGCTCCTATGTACAAGAATATAACTACTATAATACTGCTCCTATGTACAAGAATATAACTACTATAATACTGCCTCCTATGTACAAGAATATAACTACTATAATACTGCTCCTATGTACAAGAATATAACTACTATAATACTGCTCCTATGTACAAGAATATAACTACTATAATACTGCTCCTATGTACAAGAATATAACTACTATAATACTGCTCCTATGTACAAGAATATAACTACTATAATACTGCTCCTATGTACAAGAATATAACTACTATAATACTGCTCCTATGTACAAGAATATAACTACTATAATACTGCTCCTATGTACAAGAATATAACTACTATAATACTGCTCCTATGTACAAGAATATAACTACTATAATACTGCTCCTATGTACAAGAATATAACTACTATAATACTGCTCCTATGTACAAGAATATAACTACTATAATACTGCTCCTATGTACAAGAATATAACTACTATAATACTGCTCCTATGTACAAGAATATAACTACTATAATACTGCTCCTATGTACAAGAATATAACTACTATAATACTGCTCCTATGTACAAGAATATAACTACTATAATACTGCCTCCTATGTACAAGAATATAACTACTATAATACTGCTCCTATGTACAAGAATATAACTACTATAATACTGCCTCCTATGTACAAGAATATAACTACTATAATACTGCTCCTATGTACAAGAATATAACTACTATAATACTGCTCCTATGTACAAGAATATAACTACTATAATACTGCTCCTATGTACAAGAATATAACTACTATAATACTGCCTCCTATGTACAAGAATATAACTACTATAATACTGCTCCTATGTACAAGAATATAACTACTATAATACTGCTCCTATGTACAAGAATATAACTACTATAATACTGCTCCTATGTACAAGAATATAACTACTATAATACTGCTCCTATGTACAAGAATATAACTACTATAATACTGCTCCTATGTACAAGAATATAACTACTATAATACTGCTCCTATGTACAAGAATATAACTACTATAATACTGCCTCCTATGTACAAGAATATAACTACTATAATACTGCTCCTATGTACAAGAATATAACTACTATAATACTGCTCCTATGTACAAGAATATAACTACTATAATACTGCCTCCTATGTACAAGAATATAACTACTATAATACTGCTCCTATGTACAAGAATATAACTACTATAATACTGCTCCTATGTACAAGAATATAACTACTATAATACTGCTCCTATGTACAAGAATATAACTACTATAATACTGCTCCTATGTACAAGAATATAACTACTATAATACTGCTCCTATGTACAAGAATATAACTACTATAATACTGCTCCTATGTACAAGAATATAACTACTATAATACTGCTCCTATGTACAAGAATATAACTACTATAATACTGCTCCTATGTACAAGAATATAACTACTATAATACTGCTCCTATGTACAAGAATATAACTACTATAATACTGCTCCTATGTACAAGAATATAACTACTATAATACTGCTCCTATGTACAAGAATATAACTACTATAATACTGCTCCTATGTACAAGAATATAACTACTATAATACTGCTCCTATGTACAAGAATATAACTACTATAATACTGCTCCTATGTACAAGAATATAACTACTATAATACTGCTCCTATGTACAAGAATATAACTACTATAATACTGCTCCTATGTACAAGAATATAACTACTATAATACTGCTCCTATGTACAAGAATATAACTACTATAATACTGCCTCCTATGTACAAGAATATAACTACTATAATACTGCTCCTATGTACAAGAATATAACTACTATAATACTGCTCCTATGTACAAGAATATAACTACTATAATACTGCTCCTATGTACAAGAATATAACTACTATAATACTGCTCCTATGTACAAGAATATAACTACTATAATACTGCCTCCTATGTACAAGAATATAACTACTATAATACTGCTCCTATGTACAAGAATATAACTACTATAATACTGCTCCTATGTACAAGAATATAACTACTATAATACTGCTCCTATGTACAAGAATATAACTACTATAAATACTGCTCCTATGTACAAGAATATAACTACTATAATACTGCTCCTATGTACAAGAATATAACTACTATAATACTGCTCCTATGTACAAGAATATAACTACTATAATACTGCTCCTATGTACAAGAATATAACTACTATAATACTGCTCCTATGTACAAGAATATAACTACTATAATACTGCCTCCATGTACAAGAAAATACTATAATACTTGCTGCCTATGTACAAGAATATTAACTACTATAATACTGCTCCTATGTTAAAGAATATAACTACTATAATACTGCCTCCTATGTACAAGAATATAACTACTATAATACTGCTCCTATGTACAAGAATATAACTACTATAATACTGCTCCTATGTACAAGAATATAACTACTATAATACTGCCTCCTATGTACAAGAATATAACTACCACAATACTGCTCCTATGTACAAGAATATAACTACTATAATACCACCTCTGATGTACAATAATATATATTTCTACATTTCTATTGGAGATCTGAAAATGTTACGTTTTATTCATTATTTAACCAGTATAAATCTGGACGAACTTACTGCACGTTTCAGGTTACGTCGTGTCCATCCTGAGAGTGTTCCTGGCCTGAGCTGAGAGAATCACTGATGCCGTGTGTTACTCACAGCAATCTCTGCCAGCCGGAAACATAATGTACCAGCGAAAAACCTCCGGCTCTAGATTTTAATAAATATTTAAAAAAACAACTTACAGCTGTCACAGAATGAGTTACTGCTCCGACTGATGAGAAGCGATAAGGCTGCATTTACACAACAGTGAAAAAATGGCCCTTAAAACCATCCAATGTCAGCTTTTAATGGGCATTTTGCATCTGTGTTTGCTTCCATTTTCTGCCCGTCTATTTCTATTGCCCATTTTGCATCAGTTTTTAACTGCTTTTTAAAAAATTACAATAAAAATGGAAGAATTTTATAAGCTTTTTTTCAAATCCCAACCCCTGCAGTGCCCTCAAGATACATAACGTAGTATGCCTCCAGTATGAATAATGACCCCCTTTGTGCTACCCCCAATATGAATACTGATCTTCTTTTGTGCCCCCTCTTCTGCTACTGCAAAAAAAAAAAAACTAAGCAAAAAACACCTCTCCTCACCACTTGCATGCAAGGGAACGCTTGTTCCTCACTGGGGAAAGCAGGACCTGACATTCTCAGGGTGATAATGTGACATCATCACATGATGAACATCAGGTCCTGCTTCCTCCAGTGAGGAGCGAGTGTTCCCTCAGTTGAGGGTATTTTTGATTATTTTAACCCCAGATAAGCAATTTTTTATATAGTGCATCTGTTTTTGACGGCCGTTCGACGGACACACTCCTAGCCAAAAGTCCATTGCGTTGATGCAGGACCTGACATTCTCAACGTGATCATGTGACATCATCACATGATGAACATCAGGTCCTGCTTTCTCCAGTGAGGAGCGAGCATCCCCTCGAGTGAGTTTTTTTTAAAAATTATTTTAACCCCAGAAAAGCCCTTTTTTTAAAATATAGTTTACTTTTTTTTAGGAAAGTAAAATACATACAATGCAACGGCACACTGCCAACCAGATAAAGCACAAAATGCCATAGTGATATGAGGTATTCTGGAGCTAATGCTATGCTTGTTTAGTAAATTAGAGATTCTTGGCAAATATATTTTGTACAAAATTATCTGAGCCCGTCCACCAAATCGTCAAGGTGATCTCTGTAGAACGGGAACCTAACACTATTTCCTACCTGTTATGTGCCAACCTTGGCTTCCGTATAATCAGGGGGTGCTGGTTCCACATGCATGCTGGGTCCCTTCTGCCTTTTGCCATTTCTGGTGCTTCAAAGGCCTCCACTAATTCATGGATGCAGGTACCAACATGCATGCCGAGTCCACTTGGCTTTATACTTACACTGTTTTTAACAGCCGTTAGATGGGCGTGTTCTTATCTACAGGTCCATTACATCGATTTTATTGGGGTTTCATTGGTTGTGAAAATTGGGCTCATGCACACAAACAAATTTTTTGTCCGTGTCCGATCCGTTTTTTTGCGGCCCGTATGCGTAACGATTAATTTCAACGGGGCTCTAAAATAACGGAAATTACTCTGAAGTCCTTATCCGTATGTCTGGAAAAAGAATAGAACATGTCCTATTCTTGTCCAGACAGGCATTGTTACAATGGATCTGCCAAAAAAAAAAAACGGATGTCACGCGTATGTCATCCGTTTTTTTCTGTGGATCTGTGTTTTGCGGGCCACAAAATACATATAGTCGTGTGCATGAGCCCTAAGGGTGTGATGAGGATTGTTTACAGCCCTCTAAGCTGTGTGCCCTGGAATGAAGAGGGTTAAAAGAACATACTAAGGAGGATAAAGGAGTAATAAATAGCTGAGCGGAGAGGAAATGGCAAGAATGTGACCGGTGGTTGTCGCGTCCTAATGGAGTCCACGTGCTGGAGCTTTGTTGTGCGGGTGAGCACTCTGGCTCTGTTATGTGGGCACTCTATGTTATTTAGCTGCTTTGTGTGCTGTCTGATGCTCATTACCTACAGCACACCTTGTGGTCAGGCTGGGTATTACAATTACAATCACTAACTTACTATGATTTGTGATCCTCCACATTAATAAGGCAAAAATAAAAACGTGCAAAATAAATCACAAATATTAGAAAGGAAATAATTACTGTGAGAAAACATAATGCAAGGCCATCGCTCTGCGCCATCATGGGTTCTGTCCAGATGGGTTCAAAGCATCAGTAAAGGATGTCTATTAGGACCATACAGATAGTTCTTTGTTCCTGCGCAGTGAACGCTCTGCAATCCATATATAATGGAGGATGATAGGGGTTATCTACTTTGTCTCTTTATGTTGCTGCCCTTTAATCTTCACATAGAAGACACAATGTATCCTGATTCCAATGCTGTTACAAGTACAAGCCTCATCTTCTCAAGTAGCGCCTGGTTTAGCGGATGAGGTATGGTGCTGGGTAGATGGCGCTTTCATCTCATTGTGGACCCCATGCGCTGACACTTTGTTGCGGTGTAATAACCAGATGGAATCAGCCAACTCCAGGTAAAGGGAATTAATTGAGGGTGTCGGCTGCAGCCCGAGATTAGGGAAGCGGAGGCAAGCTGAGTTATGTCTGGCAATTACCACTCGTCTGAGCTCCTAATTAGTAGCCTTCGACTCCCACTAGTTTATTACTTCCATCTCACAAATCAATCCGTAACTGTACGGTAAAGTGAGAGTGACCCCCGCGGGGGGAGTCGATGACAAATAATCGGGGATTTGTGCATCTCCAATAAACAAGATGTTAATAATCCTCACTCTGTGACATAATAAACTTATCAGGGCAGAGCAGAGAAAAATGGGCACGAGACGAGCGAGCCCTGGAGGATAATCAGACGAGCGAGGGATTGAGGCGAACCAAAGCCGAAGATTATTAATATCCTATTAGGATGTAATTAAAGGGGTCTTCAGTCTAATTTACATAAGGTTTAATCATTGTGCCAAAGAGTGGGGCAACTTTTCATAGATTTAAGGTTTCAGTTCTTTATCATTTGCAAGCTCTGTGCTTGCTGTCAGTGAATGGTATTCTGTTTAGGCTCTGGAATTAGTGGTTCTGCTCACAGAGATCCAGCTGGTGTGGTGGAAGGAGTCTTACAGGTAAATTAGCTCCCGTCCAGAAGGAAGAAATGTTTCTCTGTAGGTCAGCTACTAGATATCTGCTTACATGATAGCTAGTACTAGTGTTGAGCTTCATTCAAAACTTCAGAATAATACTGTACGGAGATCCGTTTCACTACAGTATTAGACTGTATGGGCTCCGATGAATTTATGAAGTTATCAGTGAAGTTGCGCGTGACTTCGTTGAATAACTTCGGTATTTGATTTTTAAAGTGGAAAAACATTTTAAAATGTGAAACCGAACTCGGAACCTAAGCAGAGTTCATCATACGTCACCGTGCACGAGATTTCACGCGACATCTTCAAGCTAGATGGTGGCGGCCGGCCCGTCACAAGCAAATGGAGCAGGTAAGTATGATTTTTTTTCTTTTTCGGCCCTATTTCAGGTTAAAGGGATTATCCCACGAATAGTTAAAATATGAAAATCAGACATCATATAGTACATGACAACCTCTTTCTAACAAAGCTAGAACCAGCGTGTACATCACATGGATTCAGAGATCTCCCCATTCATTGCTCTGCTAGATTTATATCAAGCTGACAGCTCGAGGGGAGTGTCTTTTCTGCTGCAGCTCGGGGGCGTGTCTCAGCTCACCCTATCACAGCTCAGGGGGCGTGTCTCAGCTCTCCCTATCACAGCTCAGGAGGCGTGTCTCAGCTCTGCCTATCACAGCTCAGGAGGCGTGTCTCAGCTCTCCCTATCACAGCTCAGGAGGTGTGTCTCAGCTCTCCCTATCACAGCTCAGGAGGCGTGTCTCAGCTCTACCAATCACAGCTCAGGAGGCGTGTCTCAGCTCTCCCTATCACAGCTCAGGAGGTGTGTCTCAGCTCTACCAATCACAGCTTAGGGGGCGTGTCTCAGCTCTCCCTATCACAGCTCAGGGGGCGTGTCTCAGCTCTCCCTATCACAGCTCAGGGGGCGTGTCTCAGCTCTGCCTATCACAGCTCAGGAGGCGTGTCTCAGCTCTCCCTATCACAACTCAGGAGGCATGTCTCAGCTCTCCCTATCACAACTCAGGAGGTGTGTCTCAGCTCTCCCTATCACAGCTCAGGGTGCGTGTCTCAGCTCTCCCTATCACAGCTCAGGAGGCATGTCTCAGCTCTCCCTTTCACAGCTCAGGAGGCGTGTCTCAGCTCTCCCTATCACAGCTCAGGAGGCATGTCTCAGCTCTCCCTTTCACAGCTCAGGAGGCGTGTCTCAGCTCTCCCTATCACAGCTCAGGAGGTGTGTCTCAGCTCTCCCTATCACAGCTCAGGGTGCGTGTCTCAGCTCTCCCCATCACAGCTCAGGGGGCGTGTCTCAGCTCTCCCTATCACAGCTCAGGAGGCGTGTCTCAGCTCTGCCTATCACAGCTCAGGAGGCGTGTCTCAGCTCTCCCTATCACAGCTCAGGAGGTGTGTCTCAGCTCTCCCTATCACAGCTCAGGAGGCGTGTCTCAGCTCTCCCTATCACAGCTCAGGAGGCATGTCTCAGCTCTCCCTTTCACAGCTCAGGAGGCATGTCTCAGCTCTCCCTATCACAGCTCAGGAGGTGTGTCTCAGCTCTCCCTATCACAGCTCAGGGTGCGTGTCTCAGCTCTCCCTATCACAGCTCAAGAGGCATGTCTCAGCTCTCCCTATCACAGTTCAAGAGGCGTGTCTCAGCTCTCCCTATCACAGCTCAGGGGGCGTGTCTCAGCTCTCCCTATCACAGCTCAGGGGGCGTGTCTCAGCTCTCCCTATCACAGCTCAGGGGGCGTGTCTCAGCTCTCCCTATCACAGTTCAGGAGGCAGTTAAAAGATGAAACTGACCATGTGCGGCCTTCTCAGTGAGCAGGACAAAGAAATAAGAAATTAAGTGGTCCTATACAGATACATATTATTGAATATCTCTGACTATACAAAAATTTTTATTACATGAAAATACAAATGTATTCAGATCCAGGCGCTGGTTTGAAAACTGCTGAATATTTGTCATGGTAGAGCCCCTTAAGCAGGTCCCAGAGGTGGAACTCGCTCCAATCTGACATAGGTGGTATATCTTAGAGATATACCATATATTCTCCGGGGGGAACAAGTGGTAAGACTGCACCTTCCTGTGACGTCTGGGTGACACCTGCCATGGCTGCTGTTGCTGCCGCTTGGGCAGAGGTGCATGTAGCCTTTTTGCTGCCTGAGGCGAAACCTGAAACAGCCCCCCCATGCCAATTTCTTAACCTAACCCCTTCCCATCAGCCCATGGCCCTTCGGCTGTCCCCCTCTTGCCCCTACCTGGTGCTTCCTGAGGCGATCGCCTCACCTGGCCTCATTGGTGGTGCGCCCCTGTTCTTGGGATTAGCTATCAGAGAAGATAACTGTCTGACATAGGAGGAAAACAGCGCGTGGTTATAGAACAAGAATGGGGAATCTGGACATTTTTCTCAGGCCGCCATCCAGCGCCTAAGATCAGCTATGCATTTAATATCTTGTAATGTTTTAATAGGACGCTTCATGATTTGTGCCGGTGACAGAAGCTGTGACATCCAGGCGAGAGGAGCAGACAATTACCGGGAAAGACTGATGCCGCGACCAGGAGAAAGTCGCGGAGGCAGCAATCCCCCTGCAGTAACATCACATATTCCGCTCTATTACAAGTAACACTCCAGCAAATAAATATCCTTCAAATGAAAAGATTTCTCCGGCATCTTCATCATCGGCCGCCCCGTAACTTCTTCCCGTGTCCCCGGACTGCGAATTATCAATGCGGCCGGCTGCAGGATAAAAGTATTACACAGCCGCTACATCCGTACAGCGATGCTAGATGAGCCGGGCCGGCACTTCTTCTCTCTTTCCAGCATTAACGTTGAAGTTAAAAAAAGAAAGGGCAGACGATATCAGCATTAATTCTGCTCTGCGGCGGCCGGCCGCCTATAAAACACGCCGCGTGACCGACTATTCACCCCCGATGCGGCTGATCTCATTCCAAGGAAATGTTTAGATTATATCTAAACAAATTAAATAGTGATTTGTGAGAAATTACAGGAATGCAATCTGCCAGGCGCGGCGTGCACACGAGAGGCGAGCGGGACATTGCATTTCTGTGTCCACTGAACACAAATAATGGCATCGCTAAGGCTAAGAGCACAAACACTTTAAGGGAGCTGAAATGCGTGGAGGAAACAGATGTGCCGAAAACCAGAGCGAGCGGTCATGTGCTGGAGCTCATCTGTCCACATCATGATTTCATTATTTCCCCCTGTTACACACATGACCACTATGGGGAGACAAGCACTATATGATGATGATTATTATTATTATTATTATTATTATTATTATTGTTGTTATTATTATTATTTTTACTATAATTATTATTATTATTATTATTATTATTATTACTATTATTACTATTATTACTATTATTATTATTATTATTATTATTTTTACTATTATTATTATTATTATTATATTTTTTTTTACTATAATTATTATTATTATTATTATTATTATTATTATTATTATTATTATTATTATTATTATTTTTACTATTATTATTATTATTATTATTTTTACTATTATTTTTATTATTATTGTTATTATTGTTATTGTTATTATTGTTATTATTATATTATTGTTATTATTACTATTATGTTACTTTTAGCTGTTATTCCTCATCTACAAGATACTTTTCTGCTGTCTTCTAAGAGTAAATGCAAATGTTATTACCCATAATGCACTATTTTTATTAAAGGGAATCTGTCCTATAGAACATGGTGTATGAGCTGAAGGCAGCATGTTATAGAGCAGGAGGAGCTGAGCAGACGGATATATAGTTTTATAGGAAATTATTATGGTAAATAAAACTTGTATTTTATTCACTTAAATTCCTGCTCCTTCTGGGTTTTGTAGTCCAGGAGGCGGTCCTATCAGTGAATGACAGCCTTCTATCTATAAGGGCCAGTTCACACTACCGTGTGAATGGGTCCGCATCTATTCCACAATTTTGCGGAATAGATGCGGCCCCATTCACTTCAATGGGCGGCATTAGATCACAGAGAGCCGCGGCTCCGCGAAAAAAGATAGAACATGTCCTATTCTTGTCTTGTCAATTGTGGACAAGAATAGGCATTTTGTATGGGGTGCCGTCCATGTGTGTTCCGCAAATTGCGGAGCACACACTGGCTGGTATCCGTGTTTTTGCGGATCCACATTTTTGCGGACACGGCTGTCTGAATACTTACTGCGAATACAGAGATAGCTGACAGTCACTGCTAGATGATGGCAGAAAAAGTATCTTGTAGATGAGGAATAAAAGATAAAAGTAACGTAATAGCTAGTGTTGAACAATCCGAATTTCATGGATTCTCCGCAAAGCCGAATTTCCTTGTGCTCCACGGTAGCGAATCAATTTTCCCTGAATGGTGGTAAAAAACAAACAAAAAATATTATGCTCATCTCCTCCATTTGCTTGCAACGGGTTAGCCGTCGCCATCTTGACTGAAGATTTCACACGAAATTCCGTGCGCGGTGATATATGAAGTCACCACACCAGCCAACGGCCGGCCACGCGAGATTTTGCGTTAGATGGTGGTGGCCGGCTCTTCGCAAACAAATGGATGAAGTAAGTATGATTTTTTAATTAAATTACACTGTGTTATTACTGTCAGCTCTGAACGAGGCATCTGAGGGTTCAATGACGGAGGGGGGGAGGGGCGCAATCGCCGCTATGTCATTGTTCCCACTACTTACAAAGAAATGCGCTTCGTGACAAAGTGATTTGTCACAAAGCAAATTTTTTTGCAGAGTTCGGTGAAACAGACAAATCTTTCAATACTTCGCTCATCTCTAATGGCAATTATGATAATAATACGTCTTAATGAATCTTTACACACATATAAATACACACATCAACCTGCTCAGCTCCTCCTGCTCTATAACATGCTGCCCGCAGATTACTTTGCAGTTTCATGGTGACAGGTCCCCTTTATCACAGATTCTAGTCTTCAGTTTAGACAGAAAAAAAATTTATAAATATTTCCTTTGAACTGTAAACAGTCGTGCAAATAATGAAACATTCTGCAACCTTGTAACATTTGTCTAGACCATATGCAATAGTGACAAACCTCCAGCTGTGATAAATATTACAGAGTATACACAGGCAGCAGAGTTGTTACAGAAGTGCCTGATTCTGCCCCGTTCGTCTGAATGGGTCTTGCTGAATTCCGCTGCTTTCTGCCTCCAAAGCCTCATTCAGATGAATCAAGGGGATTGTCAGATGCAGAAATTTTAGCAACAATCATCTTTCGGTCTGTACAAGTTTTCAGCCCCTAAAGAGGAATTTTCCCACTTACTGACAGTAAGCAGAGATCTTGAAATGGAAGGATGGAAGTATAAAGTGTATGGGGAGAGCCCCCTAGTGGCCATGTATATAACAGTTTATTGTGTGTCATTTTCATTTTACATCTCATCCCCAATAAAGTTAATTTGTAAAGGAAAATGACAATCCCGAAAAAGAATGTTCACTAACCGGACCTCAGAGGAGCATTTCTGATCCCGGGGACACGATAAAGGTTTCACAGACAGCAACAGCAAAAGTTCACTCTTTTGTAGAAGATGAGATATTTCCTTCTGCTCAGAGATAAATGGCATAAAATACTAGATGGAAAAAAAGGAAAATCCCCTTTACTTATTACAGAAAAAGATAAAAGATCATCTGCAACAAGATTATAAATGTATTTATATCCTGTACTGTGTACATACATTACTTATCCTGTACTGATCCTGAGTTATATCCTGTATTATACTCCAGAGCTGCACTCACTATTCTGCTGGTGCAGTCACTGTGTACATACATTACTTATCCTGTACTGATCCTGAGTTACATCCTGTATTATACTCCAGAGCTGCACTCACTATTCTGCTGGTGCAGTCACTGTGTACATACATTACTTATCCTGTACTGATCCTGAGTTACATCCTGTATTATACTCCAGAGCTGCACTCACTATTCTGCTGGTGCAGTCACTGTGTACATACATTACTTATCCTGTACTGATCCTGAGTTACATCCTGTATTATACTCATGAGCTGCACTCACTATTCTGCTGGTGCAGTCACTGTGCACATACATTACTTATCCTGTACTGATCCTCAGTTACATCCTGTATTATACTCCAGAGCTGCACTCACTATTCTGCTGGTGCAGTCACTGTGCACATACATTACTTATCCTGTACTGATCCTGAGTTACATCCTGTATTATACTCCAGAGCTGCACTCACTATTCTGCTGGTGCAGTCACTGTGTACATACATTACTTATCCTGTACTGATCCTGAGTTACATCCTGTATTATACTCCAGAGCTGCACTCACTATTCTGCTGGTGCAGTCACTGTGTACATACATTACTTATCCTGTACTGATCCTGAGTTACATCCTGTATTATACTCCAGAGCTGCACTCACTATTCTGCTGGTGCAGTCACTGTGTACATACATTACTTATCCTGTACTGATCCTGAGTTACATCCTGTATTATACTCATGAGCTGCACTCACTATTCTGCTGGTGCAGTCACTGTGCACATACATTACTTATCCTGTACTGATCCTCAGTTACATCCTGTATTATACTCCAGAGCTGCACTCACTATTCTGCTGGTGCAGTCACTGTGCACATACATTACTTATCCTGTACTGATCCTGAGTTACATCCTGTATTATACTCCAGAGCTGCACTCACTATTCTGCTGGTGCAGTCACTGTGTACATACATTACTTATCCTGTACTGATCCTGAGTTACATCCTGTATTATACTCCAGAGCTGCACTCACTATTCTGCTGGTGCAGTCACTGTGTACATACATTACTTATCCTGTACTGATCCTGAGTTACATCCTGTATTATACTCCAGAGCTGCACTCACTATTCTGCTGGTGCAGTGTTTACATTACGTATATTATCCTGCACAGACAGTTTTGGGTTAAATTCTCCACTATTCCTGGTAATTGTGTGCAGGATTCTGCTGCAATCATTATTAACGGAACAGGAAGAAATAATCTGACAGAACTAATGGTCCGTGTGTTCAGTTTGTAACAATCCCCGCGGATTTGCCGACAGCGACAGAAAAAGCCACAGGCCGCAGGTAGAGCCCTGCAGTCAGAGGAAGCGTGACATCCATTTCGTGTGCCAGGGACAGCACCAGAGATTCTCATAATGGGTCACTTTTTAACCCTTCCTGTGCCATTTCTGCATGTATATGTATTCACAGATGTAGCAGAGCCGAGTTGGACATCTGGGACTGGTATTAAAATACTGTAAGGATGTATAAAGTATGTTATAATTTTTTTCATGAACACTGTTCTTATGACTGGACATTTACAGGGTTTGTCTTGTCAGGACAACCCTTGTCTTATTCCCTACGGGGACCTTGGTCTGTGTCTTGTTTTGCTCCTCGCCACCTTCCCCTACCTCTGATGTGCTGTCTGGATTATGCATGTGCCCAGCCTGCCTTGACCTTCAGATTACACCTTTTGCCTCATCCCTTGGTTCTTCGCAGTGGTGTCTCTGACCCACGTGGGTCATAACTTACCTACACCAGGACTACTCCAGGAGGTAGTGGCCTGGTTGGTTCCCTGCAGCGAATTCCAGATCCCTGAACAGGGGTTAAAGGTTAATACCAGGGAATCGTCAGGAGAATGGCTAGTTGGTACAGTGAGTCCGCTATGCTCTCTTTCTCTCTCTCATTTATCTCTACCTCTCGTAAAATTGCATTTTAGTGACCAAATATTACATCTGCTAGGTGGGTCTCCTGGAAGAAGGAAGACTCTCTATCTGCTGTCACGTATCAGGGGGACCTGTCATACAAGTCAATCTCTGACCTTTTAACAACCCTTATGACATAACTTGGGTACTAACTCCAATCATAATCATCTCTAGAAGCAGAAGAGACCCGTCATTAGACAGCTATTCCAGGTTATTGTCTTTCATTGGTGCAGAGCAGGGTCCTGGTTTGAACTGATGAGGGGCAAAAACCCTGAAACAGCTATCTAACGATGGGTCTTATCTCTCGATGGACATGATTCTGCTTTGGCTTAAAGGGGTCCTCTCACTTCGGTAAGTTGAATTTATCATGTAGAGAAAGTGAATACAAGGCACTTACTAATGTATTGTGATTCTCCATATTGCCTCCTTTGCTGGCTGGATTCATTTTTCCATTACATTATACGCTGCTTGTACCCATGGTTACAGACCACCCTGCAATCCATCAGTGGTGGTCGTGCTTGCACACTATAGGAAAAAGAACCAGCCTATGTGCGCTCCCAGAGAGGCCAACATTTTTTCCTATATTGTACAAGCACGACCACCACAGATGGATTGCAGGGTGGTCTGTAACCATGGAAACGAGCAGTGTATAATGTGATGGAAAAATGAATCCAGCCAGCGAAGGAAGCAATATGGAGAATCACAATACATTAGTAAGTGCCTTGTATTCACTTTCTCTACATGATAAATGCAACTTACTGAAGTGAGAGGACCCCTTTAATATTCCTAAGTAATATTGAAAGGTCATACGGAAGTTACCTCCAACTGGTGGCACTAGAGGGACAGCTTTCCTTCTTCCTGGAGGAGAGCTGCTTTCTATACCCTTTTTCCCAGGAAGCATTTCTTGGCCTTTAAGGCTCCCTGTACCCAGTTGGTGGTCTCCACAAGGAGAAACTTTGTTCCCTCAGACCCATGTATATGACATAATCACCCATTTAAATCAATGTATTATTCCATTTCCTCTGCTTTCCCTGAGGTATCAACTGGGGTTAGGGAGTTCATGGAGATCCATTGGTTGCTGGGGCGGCTTCATTCTGAGAAGAGGTTGTCTACAGAGGACAACCTCGATATATGGGACATTATAGCACGCCACAAAATGCACCTCCATAGGAATGCAACAAACAGTGTAATTTGATATAATGTAACTTGAATGCACTTCTGTTCAAATAAATTGGCAACAAAACATGACTTCAAGAATCCAGTATCTAAAGCACCCATGTGGACATCAAAATTTTATTCGTATTCGTATATTCGAAGAATAGATTTGTTAAATTTGCGTACAAAATACACATTATTATGTGAACATTCGCGAACTAATAACGAACGTTCAGTTTTAAAAGGTACACAACTTCTTTGAACACATACGCATGAGCGTACAAATTGCGTACGAAAATGACGGGCTTTGCTGGAGAGGAATGGTGGAGCAGGAGGAACAGTCTGAGTCTGACCCTTGGCTACATGTGGATACTGTATCAGCAGATGACAGCAGATCATCCGGCTGAGACTGAGATGAGCGTGCCATCCACTCCACTACCTCGTCCACTTTCTCCTCCACTACTATTTTGCGCCTTGGTGGGTTAGCCTGGTGGAACACCGGCCAAGTATTGTGAATACTACTAGTAGAAGCTCCAGCTACAGGTCCTTTGGCACTGCTGCCCTGTGCCACCTTCTCCTTTTTTTAGAGCTCGAGGTCTGGCTGGAACTGGATCCTTTTTGCTTATCCATTCCAGACATTTTTCACTTGACTGTGGCCCTGCAGCTGGTCTTTGTGCCTGTCTCTCTCCCTGCCTGATTAATTACTAGCCCTGCACTTACCCTGCAGTATCCCTACTATATGTAATATGGATTCCCTGAACATTTACACCTCAATTTCAACAACACAGGTCTCAGTGTCTCAGAACTTCACACACAGTGCTTCTGCTCGTCTCAGCAGTCGCAGCAGAAGTGATGCGTCACTGGCTTAAGAGCCTGAGCCAATCAGAGCAAGCCCTGCCCACTAGGTCAGGTGACCGCTTTCTTCCCGCGCTTTTGCGCACGAATAACGAACAAACAGTAAAAGTTCGCTAATTACTTGAATTCGTACACAACAGCGTATAGAGTAACTTATACGTAGCATTAGCGTACAATTTATCGGACAAGTACGTAGAGAATGCGTAGAAAGCCTTAGGAACATTTTCGAATCTTAACGGAGCAAATCACCTAATATTCGGATTTGCTTCGCAGCTGAAAATTTCCAAGATACGATACGAATCAACGAATCGATGAATAGATTCGCTCATCTCTCTAATTGAGACCTATGGGCATCCCATCGTTGAGTTAATGAATTAATTTTTTGAGGAACGTCTCAGATTCGGTCAAGTTTCTCATGACTTAGCAGAATGGCTCCTTTAACATAAGACATGAGAGAAGTGAAGTGGAGATAACCCGGTGTCAGGAGGAACTTCAGAGCATGTTCACACTCACTAGGTGAGGATTTCCAATGGATTGACTAATGTCTTGACTAATGGAGGAGCAGGATGATGCCGGGAATGTACACGGCGAAGGCATGCGGGGCAGGAGATAATAAAGTATAACTTTTGCCAATTCCAATTTACATTAGAGATAATGGGTGTCACGAGGCTGGAGAGCAATGACTGATGTCGACAAGGAGTTTGCCGCCCCCGGCTTGACTAATTAGGCAACAGGTAGCTGAGGAACATCTGAGGAATGTCAAGTTTCAGGGAGGATTGCAAGCGCCTGAAGACTTCATTTAAAGCCTGACAACAAAACATAATGCAGACAGAAAGTTATGGAAACCAGAACAAGGGTGGCACCTACACCAGAGGATCAGACAGGAATGGTACTGAGCGGTACAATGGAGTCTGAAGCCCTTCTTACATACCTGAAGCCTGAGACGGTGAGGATTATCAGTTGTTATTGAGCAGATGTAAGGGCTGACAAATAGACTCTAAGTAATGTGAATGCGGCTGGTGCTCAATAAGCTGCACATTTCTCAGATGTGTGAAGAAACGCGTTTCGAGCCCAGGAAGAGAGAAAATAACTGAGAGGTAGCAGCTACAGAATATTGTCAAACTGATTAAAAGTCTCTCCGTGTTCAGCAACTTCGGCTTGTTGTCTGTGTACTGGAATCCAGTCTCTTCAGGGCATGAAAAGAAACTGTGCAAAAAAAAAACCCGTCCTGATAATCATCATACTAACACCTCCGTAAAGTCTGCCGCTTTCTTCTGCCCATTATTGCTGTCAGTGGGGGGGCAGAAACTTTTTTTTACAACACATTTTACTAAACGGCTCGCACATTTCTTCAGGTGGTTTGGAGTAAATGTAACATTGTGAATAATGTTCTTTGTGGTTGACAGCTTTGTTACAATGTAACCGTTTCTCATTATCAGTAGGAACAGACATAAAACACTAAGGTCCGACGTCTCCGGGAAGTAGCCAGAACTGAGGAACCGGTAAGGAACTAGGTTAAAGACTTACTTATAATACAGAGAACACTGCCAAAAGTGATGGCAGGGTCACATCATAGCACCACTCCGAAAGGGACACGAAGGGAGCACAGGACGTTACCGTACAAATGTAATACTGCCATATAATATGCTTACATAATAGTTTCATACAGCAAATTAGATGGCTTTCCAAAAAGAAAAGAAACTGGACTTCTAATGCCACAAGAATGATACAGTAGCTCTTGTATAACTCAATGCTCAACCTTTTAAACAGGCCTTGAAGCTGAACTTTGAGGACAGCTAAGCCAGTATCCCATCTGCAGGCAGCTGTTTCAGGGTGATTGCCCATCATCAGTGCAGAGCAGAGAACTGGCTTAGCTAAGTGAGAGGCCTTGCTCAGATTTGGAGGGAACTATTTCTCCTTAAAGAGAGCACTTAGTAGGCGTGAGTAGCTTTATAGGCCCCTCTGGGATACAGTGAATTGATGACAGTATTTTTATATGAACAGTGCCATACAGTTCCTAAATAATACTGCCAAACAGTGCACACAATAGAGTACCATACAATTTCTACATAATACTGTTATACATTTTTTCTATAATACTACCATATACCGTACTTTCTACATAATACTACCAGTGTCCACCATATAGTACCATATGTAGTTCCTTAATAATACTGCCCTATAGCTACTGCATAAGAATGCTATATAGTGCATATAAAATACTTACATATATTAAACAATTAACATTATCATTTAGTGAACACAGAATGGTGTCATATAGTTCCTATATAATGCTGCCAAACAATGTCCAAAACAAAGTATCATATAGATTCTATATAATACTGTTATAAAATTATTCTATAATAAGTTCATATAGTTTCTATATAATATTGACAAACAGTGCCCAAAATAAAGTACCATATAGATTCTATACTGTTATAAATACTGTTATACAATTCCTCCATTATAGTGCCATATAGTTATTATATAATACTATGAAACAATGCCTACAATAAAGTACCATACAGTTCCTATATAATAGTGCTATAAATCTTCTATATAATACTGCATAACAATGCCAGTTTATTACTGCCATACAGTACCAAATAATAGTATTATACAGTTCATATATAATACTGCCACATATTGTCAGCCTATTACTGTCATGCAGTGACTACATAACAGTATCGTATAGTTACTACCTAGTACTGCCGTATTATGCCTACATTACATAACAGTACCTTAGAGTAAGCATATAGCAGTGATATTACTGGTGTAATGATGGCACAGAGTGATCATATAATGACTACATAATACTGCCAAGCAGTGCGCACCCAGTGCTGCCATACAATAGTGCTATACTGTACACAAGTACCAGTACATGTAATGTGTGTCAGTGCCCGGACTCGCTGTGTAGATATTCAGGTAAATGTTCTGAAGAAACGTCCCCAACCTAATGAGACGACCGTCCACCGTGTTCTGTGAACGGAATCAATAGATACGAGCGGAACTTATCTTCCAATTATCTCACACAGAACCAGAGTAATGAAGAGGAGCCGGAGAGGGACGGGTGCTGCAGGGGTTAATTGTCACACAGGATAGGGATGACATCACAGATAATTCTAAGCTTCAAACCTGCTGACAAGAAAAAACCCTGACAACTTCCTACTCTGTACTCCATAAACTATCTATCTATCTATCTATCTATCTATCTATCTATCTATCTATCTCATATCTATCTATCTATCTATCTATCTATCTATCTATCTATCTATCTATTATCTATCTATCTATCTATCTATCTATCTATCTATCTATCTATCTATCTATCTATCTATCTATCTATCTATCTATTATCTATCTATCTATCTATCTATCTATCTATCTCTCTATCTCATATCTATCTATCTATCTATTATCTATCTCATATCTATCTATCTATCTATCTATCTATCTATCTATCTATCTATCTATCTATCTATCTATCTATCTATCTATCTATCTATCTATCTCTCTATCTCATATCTATCTATCTATCTATCTATCTATCTATCTCTATCTATCTATCTATCTATCTATCTATCTATCTATCTATCTATCTATCTATCTATCTATCTATCTATCTATCTATCTATCTATCTATCTATCTATCTATCTATCTATCTATCTATCTATCTATCTATCTATCTCATATCTATCTATCTATCTATCTATCTATCTATCTATCTATCTATCTATATCTATCTATCTATCTATCTATCTATCTATCTCTATCTATCTATCTATTATCTATCTATCTATCTATCTATCTATCTATCTATCTATTATCTATCTATCTATCTATCTAATCTATCTCTCTATCTATCTATATCTATCTATCTATCTATCTATCTATCTATCTATCTATCTATCTATCTATCTATCTATCTATCTATCTATCTATCTATCTATCTATCTATCTATCTATTATCTATCTATCTATCTATCTATTATCTATCTATCTATCTATCTATCTATCTATCTATCTATCTATCTATCTATCTATCTATCTATCTATTATCTATCTATCTCATATCTATCTATCTATCTATCTATCTATTATCTATCTCAAATCTATCTATCTATCTATCTATCTATCTATCTATCTATCTATCTATCTATCTATTATCTATTATCTATCTCATATCTATCTATCTATCTATCTATCTATCTATCTATCATCTATTGGTCCCATATTTGACTGCAAAGCACCATATGCTATTAATGTAAGAGGTGAATGTTGATGCTCGAGGACTGACACACACAGTGGAGCAGCTCACCCCCAAAATGAACCAGGGGCACCATGAACCCTACTATGTATGGGGCTCCGGAGAAGGCAGACGGTCCCTGCTCCTCTGATAATGAAGTTGCATTGGGAGCAAAAGCTTCAATTTTCGGGGCAGTATCAGAATTGGACCTCCGCTGATTGGTAAAGGATTGTCTTCAATGAGTCACATGTTTTGCTTCATTAGATGGACGTTGGCGTCAGAAGAGAGGGAACGCCCTGCAGCCATTGCTGGAAGAACACAAGCTGGTGGTGGCAGAGTTATGGTCCGGGGAAGGTTTCCTGCCATTCTGGGCCACTCATCCATGTGGAAGGCACTCTCAGGTATCCTTGCTGATCACATACAAGCATACATGCTGATTGTCGCTCCCTGGGGTGGATGGGATCTTCCAGCAAGAAATGTCCTACAATGGTTGGAAGAGCCTGACCAAGACCTCCATGTACTACCCTGGACCCCTAATTCTCCAGACCTCACCCCTATCAATCATCAGTGGGACCACCTCGGTGGTCGTGTTTGCTCTATGCATCCTTCCCCGCACACCCCCCCTCCAGCAGTAGTGGTATGCCCTGCAGTCAGCATGGCTCCAGGTACCTGTGATCACCTACCAGGACCTTATGGAGTCACTCCGGGCCCGTCTAGCTGCTGTCCGGGCTGCACACCATGGACACTCTGGATATAATATTCGGGTCAGGATAATGGGACTGGACTGGTTATTATTGATAGTTTTAGTATTTTACTGGTCATCCTCAGTAGTAGTAATCATTATTAGGATAAGACTGTGTTCACACCTGTGCGTATGATTCATTAGCAGCTTCTGCCACAGATTTCATAAAAGATACCAGAAAGTTCCTTCTCCGTGCTCTACAGTTCTGCCCGACAGTCGGAGACAGAATTGTTAACACAGATGTGAACAGCACAGAAAAGATTCTCCTGCATTTCCCAATCCTGGACTCTCCGGCCTCTTTCCTGTAACAAGTCTGAGATTTTCTCTCTAAACAGTTATTGTAACACCCACCTCCCCGCTGACCCTCCCTCTCATCTCTGCTCCCGGGGTGTGTTGGGGTCACCGCGGCCGCCCACATTCCTGCGCCCCGGTCTCCACATCTGTTTATTAAAGGAATTATCTCCCACTTCACAGATTGTCTAAACATTTCATATCCCAGAGGAGGAGATCCCATAGAATGTTCTCTGGGCAACAAGTCAAGCATCGTTCCTTAGAGATTAATTCTTGCTTAAAAAGACATAACCTTAAGCTTCTTAGATTTTATGATTTTCTCTAAGACTTTTTTTTTTTTCCTCGTCCCTTTATTGTTTGAAGATCCCCTGAAAAAAACCTCCAAGTCTCATCTCCAGTGATCAGCTTCAGTCTGGGGAGAACCTGGCAGCAAGGCTTCAATTTCTCTGCAGCGCCTCCAGAGGTGAAATAAGGCATTACACACTGCTAGTTAAACTCAGTGGGTTGTCTAGTTAATGGATGACGTGCTGGGTCCTCCAGAGGGACACAGAGAGGGTCTCCCCACTAGCCAGGACCTCAACAGGGGGCAAAAAAATTACAGAACATTTAAGGCCCTGCACATTAGCATCATCTGTGCCCCTAAACCACGAAAAAGAGGAAGTATGTAGAAGTCCCTTAAAGCTGAAATCTATGTCTATACTGCAGTTATTGGGTTAAAACTAGTGTTGAGCGAGCACGCTCGGCTAAACTCGCTGTTCGGCCGAGCATGCCTATGCTCGGGTCCGCTCGGTGTTCGGCCAAACACCGAGTGTACTGGAGCGCAATGCTCGAGTCTCTTCCCCGCACGTTTGTTCGCTGCTATGCAGAGAGTACTGGCATTCACTGTAATGTTGATTTGTGCGCTAATGCGTACAAATTCAGTTAATTAGCATACTTTTACGAGTGAAAGGAGTAAAAGAGGAGAAGTCACGATTCTGACCTTTTTCTATTAACCAGACACCCTCCCCTCTTCCGAGCTGGGGGTGCCTGGTTGAGTCCCATTGACTAACATTATGCTCGGGTGCTTGGCCGAGCACTCGAGCAACCCCTAGTGCTTGGCCAGAGCTCCTGAGCATACGAGCACAGAGGTACTCGCTCAACACTAGTTAAAACCAAAAACATAATGCACTAAGGGGTATCAAGGCATACCTCCCAACCGTCCCGGATCCAGCGGGACAGTCCGGGATTGGTATGGGGGAGGTATGTCCCGGCTTCTGGCAGCTGTCCCTGCGTCCATAGGACACAGAGATAGTGGCCTGCATTGTGATGAAGCAGAGAGCCGGCATCAGCTGACTTCTTCATCAATAATCCCTCCATACCTCCTGCCGATCTCCATATCTCTGGTCTGGGCAGAGGGCGGGTCCGGCAGTCTGCCTTGGCTCCGCCCCCTCCAGACTAAACCAGCCGATGTCCTGCTGGTGATGCTGCTAGGAAGAAGTTAAGTATGCAGTGTTTTTGTGGGGCAAATCATATTACTGGGAGCACAAAATTTCTGTGAGGCACAATGTGGGCATATTACAGAGGGGCACAATGTGGGCATATTACAGGGGACCACAATGTGGGAATATTACAGAGGGGCACAATGTGGGCATATTACTGTGGGGCACAATGTGGGCATATTACAGAGGGGCACAATGTGGGTATATTACAGAGGGGCACAATGTGGGCATATTACAGGGGGCCACAATGTGGGAATATTACAGAGGGGCACAATGTGGGCATATTACTGGGGGGCACAATGTGGGCATCTTACAGAGGGGGACAATGTGGGTATATTACTGGGGGGCACAATGTGGGCATATTACTGGGGGCACAGCTGGGCATATTACAGGAGGCCACAATGTGGGCATATTACTGGGGGGCACAATGTGGGCATATTACAGGGGGCCACAATGTGGGCATATTACTGTGGGGCACAATGTAGGCATATTACAGGGGGCCACAATGTGGGAATATTACAGAGGGGCACAATGTGGGCATATTACAGGGGGCCACAATGTGGGCATATTACTGTGGGGCACAATGTGGGCATCTTACAGAGGGGGACAATGTGGGTATATTACTGGGGGGCACAATGTGGGCATATTACTGGGGGCACAGCTGGGCATATTACAGGGGGCCACAATGTGGGCATATTACTGGGGGCACAAAATTACTGGGAGGCACAGCTGGGCATATTACTGGGGGGCACAATGTGGGCATATTACTGGGGGGCACAATGTGGGCATATTACTGGGGGCACAGCTGGGCATATTACTGGGGGCAAATAACAGGGCATATTAACTGGGGGCACATAACAGAGCATAGTACTGAAGACACATAACAGGGGATATTACTGGGGGCACAGCTGGGCATATTAACTGGGGGCACATAACAGAGCATAGTACTGGGGGCACATAACAGGGGATATTACTGGGGCACAGCTGGGCATATTAATGGGGGGCACATAACTGGGGAATAATTACTATGTGGGGCTGTAAGGGGACTGGGTGGAATTAGGTGTATAGTTATGTTTTGGGCGGAGTTAGATTCGTTGCCTAGTGACGAAAAAACTTGACGCGGCACGCTTTGATCTCTGCAGAATTCATCCCTCTTTCTTTGCTTACAAAGTTGGGAGGTATTTCAAGGGTATGTAGACTTTTGCAACCAACCTTTTCATTGTTTAGTTGCATGTGATATAAAAACATTTTTGCACATTGGAAAACCTCTTTTCGTTTTGTGTATGCAGCTCCAGTGCAGAGCAATGTGTCTCCATGGTTACAGACTACACTTACCCTGTAGTCGTGTCCCTCTCTCTTCTGTAGTATTGGTGTATATGCACCACAGCCATGAGACGGCATGTACTGTATGCGTTTCCTGCACATGGTGCAATGAGGCCATTTTTGGCGTCTCCTACATTTTTTAAACATTTTGTGCCCACCGAAATCATCACCGATTTGAATCTCATTACTCAATGCAGTTAATTTAACCCTCCGTGCCCACGTGTTTCCAGCACGTACTTAATAGCAGCTGCTCTTCGCACAGGCGGAGATTCAAGCCTGAGTCTGATCTGGATCCACTCCAGGTACCACAACAGGCACACTCATAGAGCTGTGCACACAAGCTGTGCTCCCCGTCATAGGCAGGCGTTATCTTCTGCCTGGTATAGGTGGAACCCCTGCAGGTATCACATCATCCGCAACATAGTAACAGCGTGACACCCAGGGTTATATTGTATCCATTCTGACTGCACTATGAAGAGAGAGAGCATTTTACCTGGAAACCTCCTGATGGTTCCCTCTACTGAGGGGTCATCAGTGTATCAGAGGGCCACATAGCACATCATAGAATGGGCCCCCAAAGGGATGCTGTGCATTGGCTTTTGAGGCGGTCAGATTGTGCAGTGACATTCAATGTTTTATATATGGCTGTGCCAGGTCATCTCTATGGGCAGCTATTGGCTGAGCAGGCCGTTCCTGTGGCATCATGCCGGACTCAGAAAGGAATGAGCGACTGGAGCAGAGTGGGAGCAGCAGTACAAAGGGTCAGTGAGGGTCAGTATGATATATATATATATATATATATATATATATATATATATATATATAGCAATACCACTGGACAGCCCCTTTTAATCCATCTTCTATCTAATGAGATCCTCAGGCCGCTGTTATGCCGTACACTCAGCTCTGCTTTATTTGGACACAGCTTAGTGGCTCCAGCTTAGCTGCCTGGTCTATTGGAGTCTGAGGTGGGCTGAAATCTATTCCTCTCATGAAAACCTCAGGCTGCTGCTCTGTTCCCCATGCTTGGCACTATATGGCGGTATAATGTGACCTGCATATACAGTATATTGTCTTTGCACTACCTTACAGTATTATGTAACCTGCATATGTAATGTCTTTCCATCATATGGCGGTATAATGTGAGCTGCATATATATTGTCTTTACACTACCTTACAGTATTATGTGACCTATATATGTAATTTCTCACCATCATATGGTGGCACTATTTGAGCTATATATACATGGATATAGATATTATCATCACTATATTGTCATATTCTTTGTCTTCTATATATGTTTTACTAGCTCTGTATAGCGGTTTTATGTGTGCTGTATGTATATTGGTTTAGCCCTACATGGCGTTATTATGTGAGCTGCATGTATATTGTCTTTGCACTGCATGACAGTATTATGTGACCTGTATATGTAATTTCATACCAACATATGGCGGTATAACGAGGGCTGCATATATATTGTCTTTATATTGTCTTTGCACTATATCACAGTATTATGTGACCTGTATCTGTAATAGCTTACCATCATATGGCAGTATAATGTGAGCTGCATATATATTGTCTTTGCACTATATTACAGTATTATGTGACCTGTATATTTAATGGCTTACCATCATATGGCGGTATTATGTGATTATTATTATGAGAGAGAGAGATCGTTATCGCTATATTGTCATATTCTTTGTTTTCTATATATGTTTTCTTAGCTCTATATAGAGGTTTTATATGTGCTGTATGTATATTGGTTTAGCTCTACATGGCGGTATAATGTGTGCTGTATGTATATTGGTTTAGCTCTACATGGCGGTATTATGTGTGCTGTATGTATATTGGTTTAGCTCTACATGGCGGTATTATGTGTGCTGTATGTATATTGGTTCAGCCCTACATGGCGGTATTATGTGTGCTGTATGTATATTGGTTTAGCTCTACATGGCGGTATTATGTGTGCTGTATGTATATTGGTTTAGCCCTACATGGCGGTATTATGTGTGCTGTATGTATATTGGTTTAGCCCTACATGGCGGTATTATGTGTGCTGTATGTATAATTGGTTTAGCCCTACATGGCGGTATTATGTGTGCTGTATGTATATTGGTTTAGCTCTACATGGGCGGTATTATGTGTGCTGTATGTATATTGTTTAGCTCTACATGGCGGTATTATGTGTGCTGTATGTATATTGTTTAGCCTACATGGCGGGATTATGTGCTGTATGTATATTGATTTAGCCTACATGGCGTATTCATGTGTGCTGTATGTATATTGGTTTAGCCCTACATGGCGTATTATGTGTGCTGTATGTATATTGGTTTTAGCTCTACATGGCGGTATTATGTGTGCTGTAATGTATATTGGTTTTAGCTCTACATGGCGGTATTATGTGTGCTGTATGTATATTGGTTTAGCTCTACATGGCGGTATTATGTGTGCTGTATGTATATTGGTTTAGCCCTACATGGCGGTATTATGTGTGCTGTATGTATATTGGTTTAGCCCTACATGGCGGTATTATGTGTGCTGTATGTATATTGGTTTAGCCCTACATGGCGGTATTATGTGTGCTGTATGTATATTGGTTTAGCCCTACATGGCGGTATTATGTGTTGCTGTATGTATATTGGTTTTAGGCCCTCATGCGGTACTTATGTGTGCCCTGTATGTATTGTTTTAGCCCTACATGGCGTATTATGTGTGCTGTATGTATATTGGTTTTGCCCTACATGGCGGTATTATGTGTGCTGTATGTATATTGGTTTAGCCCTACATGGCGGTATTATGTGTGCTGTATGTATATTGGTTTAGCTCTACATGGCGGTATTATGTGTGCTGTATGTATATTGGTTCAGCCCTATATGGCGGTATTATGTGAGCTGCATGTATATTGCCTCGGCACTATATTTGGCCTGCTGTATCATGTGGGCTGCAGATTGCTAATGATACCAACAGGGAAGGGAGGATCCTAGACTGAGAGGAGAGGGCGGGCGGAGGGGGAATGTCACAGGACCCAGCAGGGAATCCCCCGAAATAGTCAGTGGGGCAGATTGATTACACTGACAGATCCTGACTCTCACCAGACACCATGGTGTCAATAGCCGAGCCCTGACCAGCGGCTCCAAATCTCTTCCTCCCTAACAAGACGCCAGTAAACAATGATTCATATAAATGAGAGAAGGCACAAAATAATCCATCAGGAAACGAGCGAGAAAAGCTAAACAGGGACCAAAGTGGAGCAAATCTGGGGGCCGCTCTGATTGTGCGGGGCTGCGCTGCGTGCGCCTGCAGAGAAGACTCAGTCTCAGTTATGAAAGTAAACTTATAATATGTATCATAGGCGCGTTTCATGCTGCGGAGGGATAATTTCACCCGACCAGATGCCAATGAACATGATGCATATTTTAATATTTGTAACTAGGACGGCACAGACCTGAGGAGGCAGCGAGCAAAAACTACAATATCTTCATTACGTGCAAAATCTCCCCATGAACCAATATAACGACTCCATGTTAAACTGGAAAATGTAAAGAAATGACACAAAGAGAAAAAGGAGAAATAAGACATAAAACAATCAAATCAGAAATGAGCAAATAATGAACAATCACAGGAAAGCCGGACCGGCTGAGGAATCCTCATTACCTTCTGTAATCAAAGGATGAGAATAACTCTGCAGACCTGAAATACGAAGAGCATTCTCCTCAGCCAGGGAGGGATATAGATGATAGATAGATAGATAGATAGATAGATAGATAGATAGATAGATATGAGATAGATAGATAGATAGATAGATAGATAGATAGATAGATAGTAGAGATATGAGATAGATAGATAGATAGATAGATAGATAGATAGAATAGATAGATATGAGATAGATAGATAGATAGATAGATAGATGAGATATGAGACAGATAGACAGATAGATAAATAGATAGATAGATAGATAGATAGGATAGATAGATAGATAGATAAGATAGATAGATAGATAGTAGATAGATATAGATAGATAGATAGATAGATAGATAGATAGATAGATAGATAGATAGATAGATAGATAGATAGATAGATAGATAGATAGATAGATAGATAGATAGATAGATAGATAGATAGATAGATAGATAGATAGATAGAGATAGATGAGACAGATAGACAGATAGATAGATAGATAGATAGATAGATAGATAGATAGATAGATAGATAGATAGATAGATAGATAGATAGATAGAGAGATATGAGATAGATAGATAGTAGATAGAATAGATAGATAGATAGATAGATAGATAGATAGATATAGATAATAAATATAGATAATAAATAGATAGACAGAGAGATAGATAGATATATAGATAGATAGATAGATAGATAGATAGAAACATCCTGTATTATACTCCAGAGCTGCACTCACTATTCTGCTGGTGCAGTCACTGTGTACATACATTACTTATCCTGTACTGATCCTGAGTTACATCCTGTATTATACTCCACAGCTGCACTCATTATTCTGCTGGTGCAGTCACTGTGTACATACATTACTTATCCTGTACTGATCCTGAGTTACATCCTGTATTATACTCCAGAGCTGCACTCACTATTCTGCTGGTGCAGTCACTGTGTACATACATTACTTATCCTGTACTGATCCTGAGTTACATCCTGTATTATACTCCAGAGCTGCACTCACTATTCTGCTGGTGGAGTCACTGTGTACATACATTACTTATCCTGTACTGATCCTGAGTTACATCCTGTATTATACTCCAGAGCTGCACTCACTATTCTGCTGGTGCAGTCACTGTGTACATACATTACTTATCCTGTAGTGATCCTGAGTTACATCCTGTATTATACTCCAGAGCTGCACTCACTATTCTGCTGGTGCAGTCACTGTGTACATACATTACTTATCCTGTACTGATCCTGAGTTACATCCTGTATTATACTCCAGAGCTGCACTCACTATTCTGCTGGTGGAGTCACTGTGTACATACATTACATTACTTATCTTGTACTGATCCTGAGTTACATCCTGTATTATACTCCAGAGCTGCACTCACTATTCTGCTGGTGCAGTCACCGTGTACATACATTACTTATCCTGTACTGATCCTGAGTTACATCCTGTATTATACTCCAGAGCTGCACTCACTATTCTGCTGGTGCAGTCACTGTGTACATACATTACTTATCCTGTACTGATCCTGAGTTACATCCTGTATTATACTCCAGAGCTGCACTCACTATTCTGCTGGTGCAGTCACTGTGTACATACATTACTTATCCTGTACTGATCCTGAGTTACATCCTGTATTATACTCCAGAGCTGCACTCACTATTCTGCTGGTGCAGTCACTGTGTACACACATTACTTATCCTGTACTGATCCTGAGTTACATCCTGTATTATACTCCAGAGCTGCACTCACTATTCTGCTGGTGCAGTCACTGTGTACATTACATTACTTATCCTGTACTGATCCTGAGTTACATCCTGTATTATACTCCAGAGCTGCACTCACTATTCTGCTGGTGCAGTCACTGTGTACATACATTACATTACTTATCCTGTACTGATCCTGAGTTACATCCTGTATTATACTCCAGAGCTGCACTCACTATTCTGCTGGTGCAGTCACTGTGTACATACATTACTTATCCTGTACTGGTTCTGTATTAATCTCTAGAGTGCGTCTGAATGGTTCTTGAGAGATCAGGTTCTTGATTACATTTAGGATCACAACAACACGATATTTGACAAACTCAGCTCTGCTTCATCTGTATTTTCCACTGGAAAACTAACTTCCAGCTAAAGAGGATAACTGCAATGCTTTAGGCTGAAACCACAAGACGGATGAGTCCAGGGTCACGGATACAGATCTGGAGCCTCCGCCCGGCGGTAGTGACACGGCAGTGTAGTTGTGCGGCTCATATGTAACTACAGGAAAGTCCCGAGAAACAATTCTTCTCCAGTAATAACTTAATACGACAGAAAATCAAATCCTTACAGAAATATCAGGTAACGAGAGCTATAAAAGATGAAAACCTCAACCTAGAACAGAAGCCTCTCTGGATGACCTCAACTCTCAACATCCTGAGTCTGACGGCAGATAACAGGTGACAAAGATCAAAGGGATGAAGAACTGGGAAGCCTCGGCTGTGTGGAGCAGACACCCTCAAGTTAAGACTGGAAACGCTAGAAGTTCTAGTTGTGTGACTACTTAGGGCTTTAAAGGGCATCTGTCAGCAATTTTCATCATGTTAAACTGCTGACTGCTGGGGAAAGTAACTTAAGAAAAGATGATTGACCTCAGGGAGATCAACCATCATCACCACAGAGACACCATCACGAGTCTCAACGTTGGTGAATCTAAAACAAGGCTCCCTGGGAAAAGCAAAATGCAAGTCAAAAAGAAAACCACGGAGACGCCATCACGTGTCTCAACGACGGTCAAAACTAGCCAGGCCGGTGAAATGCGGAAGTTGGGGTTATAGTCGTTGGCTATACGTCTGGCTGTGGATTTTTGCTTTTACACCCGAGCTCCTAGTAAATCTATTTCCAGAAATATTTCATCCTGTAAAAATAAACCACATTACAACATTGTTGATTTTTTTGACGCTCGTGATAATACTTCCCCCATTCGGCGGTTACTTAGTTATAAAAATGAATGGGGTCATGTGACCTCGCCGTCCTCATGACGGGATATAAACATCAGCCGCGCGGGGCTCCAGAAAATCTCATTTACACCAGATCCAATAAATATCCGTAATGCGGGTCCGCGAGAAGAGTGCGAGCAGCCCGCGGAGAATCTCGTTTTCTGTAGGATTAAGATTCCTCGTAAAACTTTACAGGACTGCGAGGCGAGGTGCGGGGAGGCTTCAGCCGTTCACTGCGAAATAACCACATTCACACCGTAAGTATCATTTATAGGAGTCATCCAAAAGGAAAATCAGCAGATAGACTTGAAATGCCCATTCACACCTGTGTATTGACTGCATCCTGAAGGGCGGCGCTAGGGAGTTTCCCAGCAGTGCCCTACAGCAGGGGTAGACAATCTGCAGCACTCCAGCTGTCGTGAAACTACAACTCCCATCATGGATACTTGCTCTGCTCTTCTCAGAACTCCCTACAACTTGTCCCGCATAAATTAAGCCCTTATATGTCTAATGTGAATGAAAGATTCAAAAAGTTGAGGCTTTTGGGGTTATCCAATGACTAATGTAAAAAATTAAAATCAGACATCATCTAGGACATGACAATCTCTTTCTAACAAATCTAGAACCAGCCCTGTACCTCACATGGATCCAGAGATCTCCTCATTCATTGCTCTGCTAGATTTATATCAAGCTGACAGCTCAGGGGGAGTGGCTTTTCTACTGCACCTCAGGGGGCGTGTCCATGCTCTCCCTATCACAGCTCAGGAGGCGTGTCTCAGCTCTCCCTATCACAGCTCAGGAGGCGTGTCTCAGCTCTCCCTATCACAGCTCAGGGGGCGTGTCTCAGCTCTCCCTATCACAGCTCAGGGGACATGTCCATGCTCTCCCTATCACAGCTCAGGAGGCAGTTGAAAGATGAAACTGAGCATGTGCGGCTTTCTCAGTGAGCAGGACAAAGAAATAAGAAATTAAGTTGCACTATACAGATACATTTTATTGAATACCTCAGTAGCTATACAAAATTTTTAATTGCATGTAATTACAAAAGTATTCAGATCGAGGTGCTGGTTTGAAAACTGTAGAAAATTTTTCGCAGGACAACCCCTTTAAGGAGTAAAGCTAAGGAGCTGAGGCGTCTCTTAACCATCCTGGATCCAGTGGGACTGTTCCCGATTTCAGGCGCTATCCCACCGTCTCAGGAGTTGAATACAATGGTGAAGATGGAAGCTGTCAAAAACTCAAAACAACTTTTTGTCCTGACCCCCGGTATCATTGACATGGTGCTGGACCAAGATGCATACAACTTAGACGTGCACTGGGTGATCTGCTAGGTTCGTTGTGGGAACATGGCTTGGGGAGTATCATACTGCGAGGGAAGCATTAATGAGGGCACAATTGTTGTGTCGGGGACTCTAGGCGGGCATCTTACAGTGTGAGGGTACGTCTTCACTGTCTGGAGGTGCTCTACTATTGTAGAGGTGTTCTTGATGGAAGAAAAGCACTAAAAGGGCATCACTACTATGAGGGGGCACTAAGGTTGGCGCCAGGGGCGTAACTACAATTTTGGCAGACCATGTGAATGCTATGGGGACCAGGGCACGAGGGGGCCCAGCTTAGTTGGGATTATGTCCTGTGGTCAGTACTCTACCCTCTAAAGGAACAACTTTTAGCAAATGAGGCAGTGGGAAAATGGTCCAAGGGTCATCGAAAAAAGTTAAGGCAGAAACCCTTCTGTCCTGTGTGGGGGGCCTGGTCTGATCCATGCAATGGGGCCCTTATGTATGCCACTGGGTGGCGCTATTACTGTGTGGTGGAGCATAAAAGGTTGGATAGGACATACTGGATTTCAACATGCCCAATCCTATTGTTTTCATTTGAGACAAGCTGCTGCCAAAGGTGCCAGATTGAGAGCACATGCAGGCTCAGCCAAGCCGAGTATGCATGTGAAGCTATTTAATGTGTATGACCTCTTTAAAATGGTCCTCCTACCTGGGACTAGGATATACCATCAATGTCAGATAGGTACAAATTCCACCTTTGTGACCCACTCCAGCCTCCAAAGTACAGAGAGGGCAGCCGTACGTGTTCACCGCTATCAGAGTTCAGAACTCCCGTAGCCGTGCATGCAAGGCTGCACCCCCTGCTCTTCGACAGCCCCATTTTGGAGGTTGGAGCAGGTCCCAGAGGTAGAATCTCCACCTATAATGCCTCAGATGGGACAACCTATGGCACGGGACCGGTCAATTTGATGGTCAATTAAATATGGTGTGTCCACAGTGAATGGTTATCATCAGTGCACACAGCGGGCGTGTCCTCTGTGATGACATGTGATAGACCCGAGAGAAACCTGTGTGCTCATCATGAAGACCTGTCTTCTGCATGACCCCATGGCCTGTGTTAGGGCAGGGCTGAACTCACAGGAGGACCTTCTGGTCTGGTGGTGGTCTCATGCCGGGCCTCTGCCTCTGTTCACGCCCCATATGCACATTCCTACAAACAAAAGTCCTTTTTGTCAGATTTTTTTTCGAGGCAGCTCGATAGTCTGAGAAATTTAGCTGCTTTTTCTTCTTCCTCCGTGCAGAATCCATAGAGGTATCAGCAATGATTATGTAACGCAATCTGTTCACTCTACATAAGGGCGGGCAGGGAAGGAGCAGCTCCCCTTAAATATGCCATCTTCCTCCTCAGCATTGTCATCTCGCTAGACTGCAGCAGATCTATAATCTATGAGTCTGAGCTCTCAGCGTTACGTGCTCGCTGTTCACAGAGCTATGAGAGAACCTCTTAAATGACATGGAGTGAGACAAGACAGGATGGAGAGCACTTAGCGAGATAACCTCATGACAGGCCCGCCGGGCAAATCTACAGATGCCAACACTGGCACCTAAGGAGGCTGCAAGGGAACCAGATGTTACCGCTGCACAAGTCTCTATTTTGGCATCTGCCTCCTGTGACATTTCTAAAATAGAACGCGAGGGCGCGGGTCTGACAACGGATCGCTCATCCCAGATACCCAAAGTTCTGGAACGCTGCTCGCTTCAGGAGGGCACAACCCTAGCTGTCTCCCCTGTTACTGAAGGCAGTAGTCGAAACTAGCTCTGGTGCTTGGAGGGGCTCAGAGTCTCCGGAAGACACCAGTATTATAAACGGCACATGATAGATGAGAGGCCCCGTTATTTTGCACTGTGCCTTCCAACTTAGGGACACAGCAATCTAAAGGAGAAGAGGAAGTTAATTGTAAGGGTGAGGAGTGGAGAGTAGGAGGAGCTTACTCATTTAGTCCCACCTCTGAGTAACTTTAGTCCCACCCCCGAGGGGGACCATTACATTGCATAATTTGTATGAGGGCATTTTGCACTATTCGTTCAGGTCATTCTCATTATTGAAGTCCATCTCCCTGATTTTGGGATCAAACCTAAGCTCTTGAATGCTCAGGAATTATCAGGTGGTAGGCAGCATGCTCAGGATTATACAAAAGCCAGACATATGCCCTATCATTTAGCAGATTATTGGTTACCATTAAGCTACCATATACAGGTGAGCTGATCACTGATTTGGCCGATTCGGGCTATCTTTCCCATTTCTCCCATGCATGCTGGTGCCGAATAATGTGTCAATTTGCATTTTCAGTGCACCCCCACCTCAAGGCTACAACATGCACGCTCAACAATAATGGTGCAATGGAAATACTGTGTCTCTTCTCCTCTACTGGACCCAGTCAGGGAGAAGCATCACAAGGAACATAAGACATAAGCTGCCAATGTCTTGAAGGAATGTTCTTGTAGGTTATATGTAAATGAAGCTTAATTATTTCATGAAAAGTTCTGTACATTTTACCTGCAGTGATAGATTGTAAAAAAAGAGAGCAAGAGATACATTTTTGCGGTTGATGCGTGCTTGGAGGGGCTCAGGGTCTCCCGAAGACACCAGTATTATGAATGGCACATGATAGATGAGGGGCCCCATTATCTTACATTGGGGCCCATGCTGTGCCTTCCAACTCATCGGCACAGCAATATAAAGGGGAAGACGAGGTTAACTGTGAGGGTGAGGTATGGGAGTAGGTGGAGCTTCTTAGACATAAATCTTTAGTCCCACCTCTGAGTAAATTTAGTCCCACCCCCGAGGGGACCGATACATTGGATAATTTGTATAAGGACATTTTGCACTATTCGTTCAGGTCATTCTTATTATTGAACTCCATCTCCCTGATTGTATGTAAATGAAGCTTAATTATTGTTTGAAAACTTCTGTGCATTTTACCTGCAGTGATACATTGTAAAAAAAGAGCACAAGAGATACATTTTTTAAGTTGATGCATTTCGCTCACAGGGAATTGTCTAAATTGGATTGTAACAAACCCTCATCTCTGAGAAGACTTAGTTCTATTCGAGTCCAGCAAACAGAGACATTGAAATATCATGATGTGAACACAATGTTGCTGACCTTTTATAATACATCTTCTAGATTACACCCCTTTTAACCCTCCCACGAGGAGCTAAGTGATCAAATATTCATTTAATGAAGCCTAGTTTGGGTGCCGGATGAGTGGGGGCTCAGACTATTGGGTGCCGGACTCTCACTATCCAGTTATCACTATTAGATTTCTGCTCTGCGCTCAGTGTCCCGGCCTTATACTGCACCGGTGGATAAGTCATTCCGTGCACAGATCATCTTCTCTGCTCTCCCACATGCAGCAAGCTCCAGATGATAGAGATTTAAAGTATTTTGCAGGCAATATTTACATGAAGGCGAATGTGTCTGCGGCTCGGGAAGTGGTTGGAGATCTGCCATTCTTTACATTTAACTTTTCTTGAAGTGTTTTGGTTAAGCACAATTTTTAATAGTGGGTAAACATCTTCCCCTATATAATTGTGCTAAATGTCTGCCAATCTGGGCATCAGACAGAAGACCTCCCCGATATTAACGATACTGCAGGAGGGTTCAGTGCAAGCAAGCATGGAGGTAACATGGAAGAAGAGTATTTAAAGAGGAAGGAGGAGCATTGCCTATAAGACTCCTTATACCAGCTGGAGGTTTTTGTAAGGAGTAGCAGTGCCCCCCGAGAGCTCCGGCTTAACTTCTGTGACTTCTTGAGTAGCTGAAATCTTCTCCCTATATTATCATCCTATATATACTCCATACTTTACACTGTGACTCTGCACTCTTGCAGATGTTTTGGTGGAATGTTCACATGTAAAGGCATCCTTACTCTGCCTCTCCACCATGTTTTACACTGTGACACTGCTCCATAAGGGCTCAGTTTCTGAATTTTTTGAAGGTCTTTGAGTCTCCCTGTGACTAATTTATGACAAGGGATACACTGCATCATAAATTAGCCGCATCCTCCGCCAATTCCAAAGCCCACAGTGGAAAGCTACTCCACTCCCTGTTTCCAGGCATAAATGTTAATAAATTTGCAGTGTTTGGGGTGTGTGTGGGGGGTTAACATCTGCTTTCAATCTTCCATCCCTCCCCCCGTTCTGTGTTATACCAAATCCCTTTCAGTCAGTGGATAGATCATTCTCATCGTCTTCTACTTTGTAGTACAAACAACTCTATCCGATATATCAAAAACAGGGGCAGGATTCCCAAACCTTTCTCCTGAGCCATGCACCTGTATCAGACTCTCAGCTTGTCCTTGTAAATAAGAATGTTCCCGTTCACTGACAGCAATCACAGAGTTTGAAAAAGGTGAATAATTTAAAAACCAAGCACGGACATTGGATAATTGCAGAACCTTTCAATGTCTAAGCTTTATTGACACAATAATGGACAGAAATTTAAACAAAGTTGCAGAATAAATAAATAAATAAATAAATAAATAACAATGTTTCCATTTCAGTTACATTAGAAAACTTTAATAAATCTGCCGCATTCTGTCCAGAACTCACGTTGTAATCTCTTGGTGAACCCAGGCGTAACCTGAAGATCCTGGGCCCCTGTGCAAAATCTGGAACAGGGCCCCTCTCCCCCACAGTCCATGTGTTTTCTATGAGACTGGTGTATTCTTATGTGTCAGAGGGTTTTTGGGCCCCTCAGGCTCCTGGGCCTGATAACGACTGCACCGCCCCACCTGTAGCTACCCCCCTGGGAGTCACTCATCACCCCTCCCCAAGCCCATAGTCTTGATAAGGATGGCGGTTCTAGAGGTTTATAATTGCTCTGCTCTTCTTATCGTAGATGAAATGCTGGCATTTTACGGGCGACTCCCCCCGGCACCGGCCATGTCATCGCCCCTCATTTCCATGCCTTTCTTCTGCCCCCGTCTCCTTGTTTGGTTGTGTGTGATCTCAGAAGGAGAAGATCTGAGCAGCTCCTGACTCGCTGATCACCGACAACTTGAGCTCCTGCTGGGATGAAAGGGTCTCTGCGCCTCTTACATGTGTGGTGGAGGCTAAACTGGAATTACATGTGTCGGTAATAAAGGAATAGACATGACAGCAATCCACGGACCGCACACTTTTTGTTTGGACTACAACTCCAGTGATCCACACTGAGCCCTTTAATGCTGGTGGAAGGTCTGGCTGTACCCGAGGAGTAGGTCAGGGCCACACACAAGCTTTTTGTCATGGCACAGTTGAAGTCCATAGGAATATGTTGAGTCATTTTTTGGAAAATGTATGCAACTTTTTACCCCTAGAGAATTCCCCATGCCTGCAGCACTAACTTGCTGTACCTCAATCCCTGTCGTTCTCTACTGTACCTCCAAGTTTAGATTAAAGGGGTTGTCCCACAAAAAATATTCTACAGTTTTCAAACCAGCACCTGCATTTGAATCCTTTTGTAATTGCATGTAATTAAAATTGTAGCATAGCCACTATTTATTCAATAAAATCTATTTGTATAGCGCCACCTGCTGTTTGTTCTTTTTCTTATTTCTTTGACCTGCTCACCAAGAAGGTCGCACATGCTCAGTTTCATGCTTCCACTGCCTCCTGAGCTGTGATAGGGAGAGCTGAGACAAGACCCCTGAGCTGTGATAGGGAGAGCTGAGACATGACCCCTGAGCTGTGATAGGGAGAGCTGAGACATGCCCCCTGAGCTGTGATAGGGAGAGCTGAGACACCCCCTGAGCTGTGATAGGGAGAGCTGAGTCACGACCCCTGAGCTGTGATAGAGAGGGCTGAGACACGCCTCCTGAGCTGTGATAGGGAGAGCTGAGTCACGACCCCTGAGCTGTGATAGGGAGAGCTGAGACACCGCCTCCTGAGCTGTGATAGGGAGAGCTGAGACATGCCCCCTGAGCTGTGATAGGGAGAGCTGAGACACGACCCCTGAGCTGTGATAAAGAGGGCTGAGACACGCCTCCTGAGCTGTGATAGGGAGAGCTGAGACACGCCACCTGAGCTGTGATAGGGAGCGCAGAGACACATCCTCTGAGCTGTGATAGGGAGAGCTGAGACATGACCCCTGAGCTGTGATAGAGAGAGCTGAGACACGCCTCCTGAGCTGTGATAGGGAGAGCTGAGACACGCCTCCTGAGCTGTGATAGAGAGGGCTGAGACACGCCTCCTGAGCTGTGATAGGGAGAGCTGAGACATGCCCCCTGAGCTGTGATAGGAAGAGCTGAGACACGCCTCCTGAGCTGTGATAGGGAGAGCTGAGACAAGCCTCCTGAGCTGTGATAGGGAGAGCTGAGACAAGACCCCTGAGCTGTGATAGGAAGAGCTGAGACACGCCTCCTAAGCTGTGATAGGGAGAGCTGAGACATGCCTCCTGAGCTGTGATAGGGAGAGCTGAGACAAGACCCCTGAGCTGTGATAGGGAGAGCTGAGACACGCCTCCTAAGCTGTGATAGGGAGAGCTGAGACATGACCCCTGAGCTGTGATAGGGAGAGCTGAGACATGCCCCCTGAGCTGTGATAGGGAGAGCTGAGACACCCCCTGAGCTGTGATAGGGAGAGCTGAGTCACGACCCCTGAGCTGTGATAGAGAGGGCTGAGACACGCCTCCTGAGCTGTGATAGGGAGAGCTGAGACACGCCTCCTGAGCTGTGATAGGGAGAGCTGAGACACGACCCCTGAGCTGTGATAGGGAGAGCTGAGACACGACCCCTGAGCTGTGATAGGGAGAGCTGAGACACAACCCCTGAGCTGTGATAGGGAGAGCTGAGACACGCCCCTGAACTGCAGCAGAAAAGACACTCCCCTGAGCTGTCAGCTTGATATAAATCTAGCAGAGCAATGAATGAGGAGATCTCTGGATCCATGTGAGGAACAGGGCTGGTTCTAGCTTTGTCAGAAAGAGATTGTAATGTACTATATGATGTCTGATATTCATTTTTTACATTAGTCATGGGAGGACCCCTTTAAGGCGCCCAGAGCTCTACAGGAATCTCTCAATAAAACACTATATAGTAATAAAAGGCTTTATGCAAAAAAATAACACCAAAATGAATGGTCTGCTCCTGGATCTGGTTAAATTTTAGGGTTTGGTTTGGGGTTTGTATTGATTGTTGGGTTTTTAATCTATTTTTGGGCCTGGTTTGGTGTCTGGTTTAATTGTGGGGGTCTGGTTTTAGGTTTATGTTAATTATGGGCTCTGGATTTATTTTGGGGTCTGTTTGTTTGCGTGGTTTTGGGCCTATACTAATTGTGGGGTCTGAATTTATTTAAGGGTCTGGTCTAGGGTCTGGTTTAATTGTGGGGTCCAGTTTGGGCCTGCATTGATTGTGGGGTCTGGTAATATACAGGTACCCTCAAAATTCAATCAGATCTCTAAATTAATCGAAAACCCCAAATAATTTCACACTTCAGATCAGGCATCTTCAAGCTGATTCTGAATGGCTTCAGGACCCAATGTGGAGGCTGCTGGAGCTGTCGAGGACCAACCCTGGAGCAAGGAGGGTGTGGATATAGATAAGTATACTGTAATAACTGGTAACTAGGTGGTCTATACTAATGGAAACTACATGGGTCCAGTCAAGGCTACTATTACTGAGGCCTCCATAACTGTGCTACTGTGTATAATACCCCGAAGCATTATTCATCACTCTGCTGGTTGTAACTGGAAACAGTTCTGCACACCTAAAATCCTAAACCACCAGAAAGGCAAAAAGGATTATAACAGGACTGCGTCCTATGGACTGAGGTTCAATCAGTGCCAAGACGGAAGACGTCTGAAGAAAAGAGTGAGCCTTAACGTGAAGCATGTGATTGGCTGCAGTGGTCACAGGTGCCAACTATAAATACTGTTAGTGTGGTGCAGGGTATCAGGGCAGTGATGCTGGAGCAGCTGGTGATTGAACAGGGAAGTAATGATTCTCCTCATTTTCTGCATTTTCCCCCTTAGCTCATATTTTGCAGATCCTGGACCACACCTTTAAGGCCTGAACGGTCAGCTTCCCTGAGGGGTCCCAGTCGTCTTCTGTGTGGTTCTAGCAGAGGCGGAGGGGATCTACGATCAGCACATTCCTCTATAAGTTACACAGTTTCTGTTTAGACAAAAAGAGGAAAAATAATAAAAATAAAACCTATGTCGCGGGGACTGTATATAGAAGGCTGGATAAACACATATGTGACGTGTTCCCTGCTGAAGTCCCAGCGAGACCTTCCTCCTTGTTCCATGTGCTGAGCAGTAGATCACAGGGTCGTGCAGATGGTGGCCACACCCATGACTACTGCAGGCCGGAGGGACCATGTATAGGGGATGACTGCTGCAGTCTGGAGGGACCATGTACAGGGGATGACTGCTGCAGTCTGGAGGGACCATGTACAGGGGATGACTGCTGCAGTCTGGAGAGACCATGTACAGGGGATGACTGCTGCAGTCTGGAGGGACCATGTACAGGGGATGACTGCTGCAGTCTGGAGGGACCATGTCAGGGGAACCGAAGCGGAGGACCCAGGGATGACTGCTGCAGTCTGGAGGGACCATGTACAGGGGATGACTGCTGGCAGTCCAGAGGGGACCATGTACAGGGGATGACTGCTGCAGTCTGGAAGAGACCATGTACAGTGAGTGACTGCCGCAGTCTGGAGGGACCATATACAGGGGATGACTGCTGCAGTCTGGAGAGACCATGTACAGGGGATGACTGCTGCAGTCTGGAGGGACCATGTACAGTGAGTGACTGCCGCAGTCTGGAGGGACCATGTACAGGGGATGACTGCTGCAGTCTGGAGGGACCATGTACAGGGGATGACTGCTGCAGTCTGGAGGGACCATGTACAGGGGATGACTGCTGCAGTCTGGAGAGACCATGTACAGGGGATGACTGCTGCAGGCTGGAGGGACCATGTACAGGGGATGACTGCTGCAAGGCTGGAGGGACCATGTACAGAGGATGACTGCTGCAGTCTGGAGGGACCATGTACAGGGGATGACTGCTGCAGGCTGGAGGGACCATGTACAGGGGATGACTGCTGCAGTCTGGAGGGACCATGTACAGGGGATGACTGCTGCAGGCTGGAGGGACCATGTACAGGGGATGACTGCTGCAGGCTGGAGGGACCATGTACAGGGGATGACTGCTGCAGTCTGGAGAGACCCATGTACAGGGGATGACTGCTGCAGTCTGGAGGGACCATGTACAGAGGATGACTGCTGCAGTCTGGAGGGACCATGTACAGGGGATGACTGCTGCAGTCTGGAGGGACCATGTACAGGCAATGACTGCTGCAGTCTGGAGGGACCATGTACAGGGGATGACTGCTGCAGTCTGGAGGGACCATGTACAGGGGATGACTGCTGCAGTCTGGAGGGACCATGTACAGGGGATGACTGCTGCAGTCTGGAGAGACCATGTACAGGGGATGACTGCTGCAGGCTGGAGGGACCATGTACAGGGGATGACTGCTGCAGGCTGGAGGGACCATGTAACAGAGGATGACTGCTGAGTCCTGGAGGGACCATGTACAGGGGATGACTGCTGCAGGCTGGAGGGACCATGTACAGGGGATGACTGCTGCAGTCTGGAGGGACCATGGTACAGGGGATGACTGCTGCAGGGCTGGAGGGACCATGTACAGGGGATGACTGCTGCAGGCTGGAGGGACCATGTACAGGGGAATGACTGCTGCAGTCTGGAGAGACCATGTACAGGGGATGACTGCTGCAGTCTGGAGGGACCATGTACAGAGGATGACTGCTGCAGTCTGGAGGGACCATGTACAGGGGATGAACTGCTGCAGTCTGGAGGGACCATGTACAGGCAATGACTGCTGCAGTCTGGAGGGAACCATGTACAGGGGATGACTGCTGCAGTCTGGAGGGACCATGTACAGGGGATGACTGCTGCAGTCTGGAGGGACCATGTACAGGGGATGACTGCTGCAGTCTGGAGGGACCATGTACAGGGGATGACTGCTGCAGTCTGGAGGGACCATGTACAGGCGATGACTGCTGCAGTCTGGAGGGACCATGTACAGGGGATGACTGCTGCAGGCTGGAGGGGACCATGTACAGGGGATGACTGCTGGCAGTCTGGAGGGACCATGTACAGGGGATGACTGCTGCAGGCTGGAGGGACCATGTACAGGGGATGACTGCTGCAGTCTGGAGGGACCATGTACAGGGGATGACTGCTGCAGTCTGGAGAGACCATGTACAGGGATGACTGCTGCAGTCTGGAGGGACCATGTACAGGGGATGACTGCTGCAGTCTGGAGGGGACCATGTTATAGGGGATGACTGCTGCATTCTGGAGGGACCATGTACAGGGGATGACTGCTCCAGTCTGGAGGGACCATGTACAGGGGATGACCCTGGGGCCTGCAGGGTCTGCTGCAGCGGAGGACCATGTACAGGGGATGACTGCTGCAGTCTGGAGGGACCATGTACAGGGGGATGACTGCTGCAGTCTGGAGGGACCATGTACAGTGGACTGCTGCAGTCTGGAGGGACCATGTACAGGGGATGACTGCTGCAGTCTGGAGAATGTACAGGGGATGACTGCTGCAGTCCTGGAGGGACCATGTACAGGGGATGACTGCTGCAGTGGGATGGGACATGTACAGGGGATGACTGCTGCAGTCTGGAGGGACAATGTACAGGGGATGACTGTTGCAGTCTGGAGGGACCATGTACAGGGGATGACTGCTGCAGTCTGGAGGGACCAATGTACAGGGGATGACTGCTGCAGTCTGGAGGGACCATGTACAGGGGATGACTGCTGCAGTCTGGAGGGACCATGTACAGGGGATGAATGCTGCTGCAGTCTGGAGGGACCATGTACAGGGGATGACTGCTGCTGTCTGGAGGGACCATGTATAAGGGGTTGACTGCTGCAGTCTGGAGGGACCATGTACAGGGGATGACTGTTGCAGTCTGGAGGGACCATGTACAGGGGATGACTGCTGCAGTCTGGAGGGACCATGTACAGGGGATGACTGTTGCAGTCTGGAGGGGACCATGTACAGGGGATGACTGCTGCAGTCTGGAGGGACCATGTACAGGGGATGACTGTTGCAGTCTGGAGGGACCATGTACAGGGGATGACTGCTGCAGTCTGGAGGGACCATGTAAAGGGGGTGACTGCTGCAGTCTGGAGGGACCATGTACAGGGGATGACTGCTGCAGTCTGGAGGGACCATGTACAGGGGATGACTGGTGCAGTCTGGAGAGACCATGTACAGAGGATGACTGCTGCAGTCTGGAGAGACCATGTACAGGGGATGACTGCTGCAAGCCGGAGGGACCATGTACAGGGGACGACTGCTGCAGTCTGGAGGGACCATGTACAGTGGATGACTGCTGCAGTCTGGAGGGACCATGTAAAGGGGATGACTGCTGCAGGCTGGAGGGACCATGTACAGGGGATGACTGCTGCAGTCTGGAGGGACCATGTACAGGGGATGACTGCTGCAGTCTGGAGGGACCATGTACAGGGGATGACTGCTGCAAGCCGGAGGGACCATGTACAGGGGACGACTGCTGCAGTCTGGAGGGACCATATACAGGGGATGACTGCTGCAGTCTGGAGGGACCATGTAAAGGGGATGACTGCTGCAGGCTGGAGGGATCATGTACAGGGGATGACTGCTGCAGTCTGGAGGGACCATGTACAGGGGATGACTGCTGCAGTCTGGAGGGACCATGTACAGGGGATGACTGCTCCAGTCTGGAGGGACCATGTACAGGGGATGACTGCTGCAGTCTGGAGGGACCACGTACAGGGGTTGACTGCTGCAAGCCGGAGGGACCATATACAGGGGACGACTGCTGCAGTCCGGAGGGACCATGTACAGGGGATGACTGCTGCAGTCTGGAGGGACCATGTACAGGGGACGACTGCTGCAGTCCGGAGGGACCATATACAGGGGATGACTGCTGCAGTCTGGAGGGACCATGTACAGGGGATGACTGCTGCAGTCTGGAGGGACCATGTACAGTGCATGACTGCTGCAGTCTGGAGGGACCATGTACCGGCGGTTGACTGCTGCAGTCTGGAGAGACCATGTACAGGGGATGACTGCTGCAGTCTGGAGGGACCATGTACAGGGGATGACTGCTGCAGACCAGAGAGACCATATATAGGGTGTGACTGCTGCAGTCTGGAGGGACCATGTACAGGGGATGACTGCTGCAGTCAGGAGGGACCATGTATAGGGGATGACTGCTGCAGTCTGGAGGGACCATGTATAGGGGATGACTGCTGCAGTCTGGAGGGACCATGTACAGGGGATGACTGCTGCAGTCTGGAGGGACCATGTACAGGGGATGACTGCTGCAGTCTGGAGGGACCATGTACAGGGGATGACTGCTGCAGTCTGGAGGGACCATGTACAGGGGATGACTGCTGCAGTCTGGAGGGACCATGTACAGGGGATGACTGCTGCAGTCTGGAGGGACCATGTACAGGGGATGACTGCTGCAGGCTGGAGGGACCATGTACAGGAGATGACTGCTGCAGGCTGGAGGGACCATGTACAGGGGATCACTGCTGCAGTCCAGAGGGACCATGTACAGGGAGTGACTTCTGCAGGCCAGAAGGACCATGTACAGGGGATGAGTGCTGCAGTCCGTAGGGACCATGTACAGGGCATAACTGCTGCAGTCTGGAGGGACCATGAACAGGGGATGACTGCTGCAGCCCAGAGGGACCATATACAGGGGGTGACTGCTGCAGTCTGGAGGGACCATGTACAGGCAATGACTGCCTGCAGTCGTGAGGGACCATGTACAGGGGATGACTGCTGCAGTCTGGAGGGACCATGTACAGGGGATGACTGCTGCATTCTGGAGGGACCATGTACAGTGGATGACTGCTGCAGTCTGGAGGGACCATGTACCGGCGGTTGACTGCTGCAGTCTGGAGAGACAATGTACAGGGGATGACTGCTGCAGTCTGGAGGGACCATGTACAGGGGATGACTGCTGCAGGCCAGAGCGACCATATACAGGGTGTGACTGCTGCAGTCTGGAGGGACCATGTACAGGGGATGACTGCTGCAGGCCGGAGGGACCATGTATAGGGGATGACTGCTGCAGGCTGGAGGGACCATGTACAGGGGATGACTGCTGCAGGCTGGAGGGACCATGTATAGGGGATGACTGCTGCAGTTTGGAGGGACCATGTACAGGGGATGACTGCTGCAGTCTGGAGGGACCATGTACAGGGGATGACTGCTGCAGTCTTGAGGGACCATGTACAGGGGGTGACTGCTGCAGTCTGGAGGGACCATGTACAGGGGATGACTGCTGCAGTCTGGAGGGACCATGTACAGGAGATGACTGCTGCAGTCTGGAGGGACCATGTACAGGGGGTGACTGCTGCAGTCCGGAGGGACCATGTACAGGGGATGACTGCTGCAGGCTGGATGGACCATGTACAGGGGATGACTGCTGCAGGCTGGATGGACCATGTACAGGGGATGACTGCTGCAGGCTGGATGGACCATGTACAGGGGATGACTGCTGCAGGCTGGAGGGACCATGTACAGGGGGTGACTGCTGCAGGCTGGAGGGACCATGTACAGGGGATGACTGCTGCAGTCTGGAGGGACCATGTACAGGGGGTGACTGCTGCAGTCCGGAGGGACCATGTACAGGGGGTGATTGCTGCAGTCTTTTTTGGTGCTGAGGGTTTTATTGCTTAGGGTTTGCTTCATTGTATCAGTGCAGGGAAGATCTATGGAGTAAGATACATGCATATTTAATACTCTTGATAAATTTGATGCATCCTCACGCTGTCCCTGCACCAAAAAAAGAAAAAAACACCAGTTATAAGAGGGTGTAAATTTGTGCAATAATTTATGCTACTTTCTGGCATAAATAATAGTTATTCTGTAGCGCCGTGGAGGCCACGTCCCATCTAATAAGTCCTTATCTGCTTTCCCAAAGTGACAAAAGCACCAGAAAATTGAAAGAAAATTGCATTTTTTTTTTGCACAAAATGCAGGTGAATTCCAGGTGAAGAGAAGTCTAGCAATGGCTCTGCTTTCCTGGCAGTGAACGACAGCTCCAGAGTACAGACAGGAGTCACGGATTTGAGGTAGGGGTGATATGCAGAATAGAAGCATCTCAGCTCAGATGCTGGTGAATCAATGTCAGCGACCAGTAGATGGAGTAGTGTCCTATAATTTCTCCAGGATCCTAATATGGGTTTGAAGAGCAAGCCCAAAATGGATTACTGGATAGGTTTTGAACAGAGTGACGTGGTGCTGCTCTGCTGACTGGCCACAAGCCAGAGGAAACAGTGGAGGGAGATAATTGTGCAAGGCTTTGGCTCCTCAGGGGTGGGGTTTGAAGAGCAAGATCAAAATGGATTACTGGATAGGTTTTGACCAGGGCGAGATGTGGTGCCGCTCTTCTGACTGGCCACAAGCCAGAGGAAACAGTGGAGGGAGATAATTGTGCAAGGCTTTGGCTCCTCAGGGGTGGGGTTTATAGAGCAACACCAAAATGAATTACTGGATAGGTTTTGACCAGGGTGACGGTGGTGCTGCTTTGCTGACTGGCCACAAGCCAGATGAAACAGTGGAGGGAGATAATAGTCCAAGGCTTTGGCTCCTCAGGGGCGGGGTTTAAAGATCAGGACCAAAATGGATTACTGTATAGGTTTTGACCAGGGTGACGGTGGTGCCGCCCTGCTGACTTGCCATAAGCCAGAGGAAACAGGGGAGAGTGATAATAGTGCAAGGCTTTAGCTCCTCAGGGGCGGGGTTTGAAGAGCAAGACCAAAATGAATTACTGGATAGGTTTTGACCAGGGTGACGGTGGTGCCGCCCTGCTGACTTGCCATAAGCCAGAGGAAACAGTGGAGGGAGATAATAGTGCAAGGCTTTGGCTCCTCAGGGGTGGGGTTTGAAGAGCAAGACCAAAATGGATTACTGGATAGGTTTTGACCAGGGTGACGGTGGTGCTGCTTTGCTGACTGGCCACAAGCCAGATAAAACAGTGGAGGAAGATAATTGTGCAAGGCTTTGGCTCCTCAGGGGCAGAGTTTGAAGATCAGGACCAAAATGGATTACTGTATAGGTTTTGACCAGGGGGAAATGTGGTGCTGCTCTGCTGACTGGCCACAAGACAGAGGAAACAGGGGAGGGAGATGTGCAAGGCTTTAGCTCCTCAGGGGCGGGGTTTGAAGAGCAAGACCAAAATGAATTACTGGATAGGTTTTGACCAGGGTGACGGTGGTGCTGTTTTTCCGACTGGCCACAAGCCAGATGAAACAGTGGAGGGAGATAATAGTCCAAGGCTTTGGCTCCTCATGGGCGGGGTTTGAAGAGCAAGACCAAAATGAATTACTGCATAGCTTCTGACCAGGGTGACGTGGCGCCGCTGCCAGAAGAAACAGTGGAGGGAGAAAGTAGCTAAATAACAGAATAAATCACAATCCTAATTATTACTTATTGATATGACGGGCGTGCCTGGAGATTTTTTCGGCCCTTTAAGATGTGTAAGGACAAGAGGCTGGAGGGAAAAATTAATAATTGTAGAATATTTTTACATTTGCACAGAAAATATTAAATATGGCAACGTTTTATCTCTACGACGGCAGAGGAATCGAGAAAATAATGACGTTCTCCATCTGTTTCTGCGGTGACCCGTTACAAATTCCTCCAAGGGAGAAGAAGACGTCTTCGGAACGATCCAGCGGTCTGTTTATCCTTTTAATTGTACATTTCAGATTGTAATAGCAGATATTTAATCACGCCGCCTTCAGCACCCCTCCCCCCCAAATGGACGAGCATCAGCAGTTTTAAAAGAGCTTATGAGCTTATCTGCGGATCTTTACTGGAACGCCGGAGCCGAGCGCTGCAAGACAATTATTCATTTACAAGACGAGACAAAAGAAGCACAAAAAAGCGAGATAACCTGTATCAGTGGCTTGGAAGGCTTTGAGAGCTGGCATCAGGGGCGTACGCTGAAATCCTGGGGCCCCGTAGCCAAATCCAGAATGGGTGCTACCCATGGGAAGCAAACGGGCTGCCTCTTTATTAAAATCTAGGGCTCATATATGGAGTTCAATAAGACAGTTTTGAATTACTGCTGCCACCACTAGGGGGAGCTCTCTGCAAATGGATGCAACTCAATGACAGCTATAAAGATCTGTATGTAGTGAGCTCCCCCTGGTGGTGACTGCAGGAAATCATTGACAGGAAGCAGGGGAATGGTGATTCTGTGCAGTTGTTGCTATTAGAGACATCCAAAAAGCCCCCATGGGGCCCTAAAGATGGAAGGGTCCTTTGGAATAGGTGGTATTAACCTGAACTTAGTAAGGAAAAAAGTGAGGGTCATGGTTAAAAAGCAAACTCTGCGCCCAATGCTTGGATGGAGGTTTTCATGTCCTGAACCAGCAGGGGGCGCCATTATAAACTTTCCTATTTTGCTCTATGGATGTCCCAGCAGCAGGTTGTTAATTCATTCTAGCTCTTGTTGGAATGAACAAATTCAGCTCTGCTATATCTACCCATCACAGTGTCTGTCAGTGCAGGTGAACTTGGGCAGCATATTTTGTGAATGACTGAGTACAAGCTTATTACCAGTCCTAGGTAAAATTACACATACGACATTGCAACATCAACATGGGCCATGCCAAGTCTCAAACTCCTCTCCGCTGCGCCAACACATGCAGGGCTTGTCATAAAGCATGGTGCAGCATCTTTTGTATAAAGTGAGAACAGGTTACCCTGTCATCCTGTACAGACCGCTGACAACATACAACATGTTCCCAAGGGGATGGGCAAGATTACCAATTCAGCTCTGCTTCATCATATACCAAATTTATCAGTGCAGCAGAGCCAGGGACAGTGTGTGTTATGTGCAGTGGTAACTGTCTAAACACAGATTAATCTGCAAAGAAAACCATAGATCAGAGTCTTTGATATCAGCACAAACTGTGCCAAGCGACCAACTCAGCTCTGCTGCATCTCACCAATTTGAAAGTGAAGCTTAGATGTCGAGGTGCGAGCATCTTTATAATAATAATCCTTGGAATAGAAAGAACTAGTTAAGTCATTCTGAGCATCCTCAGATAGTTACTACCGCGTTGTGTTACCCCAGTGCTGGTTATTAGTTCCCCCGCGGTACGAGGGCGTGAAATGCTGAGGATTACAGGGGGTCAGCATCTGATCTGCATCAATTCATTGCCCAGATCCATAGATCTACCCAATACAATGGGTGAACTGATGTGAGACATTCAGAGGTCACTGATGATAGAAGTCGTCTCTCCATATAAACTGCAATCTGAACAATCAGAGCTGCAGTGTAAAGCAAGGTGCAAAGCAGCAGCCTCAACCTCTGCTTAGATAAGATGAAGATTTCATACTACCCCTGGCTCCAATAGACAGTGCAGCTAAGCAGGAGTCACTGATCACAGTTTAGTGCTAAAAGAGCAGAGCTGTAGTGTAAAGTATGGCCGATGGAAAGTGGATTTCAGACTTGCAATGCAGCTCAGCTGGACCACAAGCTGAATAGTAACCTTAAAACTACTAGCCCTGGAGCTGAATAGTAACCTTAAAACTACTAGCCCTGGAGCAGAAGGCAGACCACATTCTGCAACTTTTTATTTTTTACCATTCTTAAATAAGAACTCCCGTAAACAATTTTTATTCTCTGACCTGTTAGAAAGATGCATGATGGAATCTGTAGTGAATGTAATCTTCTCATCAGAGACTGTATCTGTGAGTTTTCCCCTCTCTTCTAATTGTAGCTGGGTCATGTGACCAGCTCTCTGACCTCCAACTGACCCAGGACAGAAAACCAGTTACTTCTCTATTCATTCCTATGAGAGTGAGGGTCCCATAGGAATACATAGACAATTAGACTTCCTGTCCACACATAAGATGCTGTGTGAGTTGGTGAGTCTGATTGCTGGTCACATGACACAGATGAGAAGCATCAGGGAGATATAACTCACAAATTCAGCCACTGGTAAGAAAATGACATTCACAACAGATTACATCATGTACATTTCTAGCAGGATGTGGAATACATTTTTTTGCGGGAGTTCTTCTTTAAGATCCCTGCTTCCTGTCAGTGAATGGGAACATTCTTGTTTCCGTTCAGAGGCTGAAAGCCTGTATAGATCAGATACTTTGCACAGCTGTGACTTTGCTACAGTTGGATCACATTCTCTGAGGTATCTGGCTCTTCGCTGACAACTGACTAGTACAATGTAGCAAACCCTCTGAGCTGTTCATGTGTTTATCTTTACTGAGAGATTGCAACTGCTGGGTATAACAGAAGAAGGTCAGGATGGGGTTTCAGCCCCTAAGGATGTTCTTTTCCATTGACAGCAAGCAGAGATCTTGATGAATTTGAACACACAGTATATGAAACGTTGCAAAATGTTTAATTCTATGATAATTGCGCTTCATTTCCATAGACTGCAGAGTGTAAGGGTAAAAGCGGATGATCAAAGGGGGCCGGTCCGCCATTTTCCGAAACTACAACTCCCAGCATGCCTTCACTGGTCATTGCACGCTGGCAGCTTTACTTCCCCAACTAGTTGCAGCAAACCACCGATTTCTGTTGCTATCTACCTGTGATTGGTTATCTTGGCTTTTGGTAGACAGGCAGGATACATGTAGAAAATAGGAGTTGTAGTTCTGTTGCAGATCGCTGAGCCTTTATAATTTGCACTGTCCCTTTAAAAAAATACCAAGACTTCCTTGCTGGAAATTGCTCCATTTGGCCACTAGATGTCTCTCTTGTGCCTTCAAAGATTTCTACATTCACATGGATTTTTTTTTTCTGGCACATAAGTGTATATAGGATAAAGGAGACGGGAGGTTGTGGGTTCTGTCAGCTGCAGCTCATGAATGCGTTATACCGGAGAATAACGCGGCCCAAGCAGAATCGCCCCGGCGTCAGTCTCACTTCACCACTGCAGATACCCCCCCATCAGTGTCCTGCACAGAAGCCCCATTAATAACGCCGCCTGCTCCTCCTGCACAGGTTTACTCTCTGATGAATGGCGCTGATACACGGTGCAATGTATTCTAATAGATTTCGCATGAAAATAACAGCTTTGACGACCATATTGCGAGCAATGTGCTTCCAAGCACGCATTAATATTCAGATATGTAGAACACTGCAGGCTTTGTATATCTCATCGTGGTAGACGCCGTATCCTCCGGTGCTGAAATCCATATCCCATCCTGATAGTAAATGAAGCGGAAAAAATCCCCTTAAATGGCCATCACCCTACAGCGTTAGGATGGCGATTTAAAGGGATATTCCGCATTTTCGCTACACCTGTGCATTCTACAGCGATATCAGGGCTGTATATGGCTGAGCCTGGATTTTCTTGGTGTACAGCCTGTCGCACCCGATAGTAGGTGAGATAAATGCTGACGGCTCAGCTAATCAGCGAGGTCTAGATAAATCTAGACAATGCTCACAGCTGGACAGAGTATTTAAGGAGCCAAGTGCACAGTGGCTTCCGTTATTCAGACTTTTTCAGTATTTGGAAAGGAAATGTAACATTGTATCTTTTTTGTGATACTTTTAGCATGTTCTGTGTTACCCGGGCATTGTTTACTGACAGGTAGCGGAGGTGCTATCTCGCCAGCCCCCGCCTGTTCATCGCTCATTGGACATCTTTGTGATACTTCACAATGCTCACCCGCCACCTAAAACTCAATGAAAAGCTCTGCTACTTTCTCATAAACTTTGCGTTTCAATATTTCTCCATTTTCAAGATCTCTGCTTGCTGTCAGTGTTCACACCTGTTGTCGGAGCTGATTTGAAGCTTCTGGGTGGTAATTCCAGCTGTAACCACTAGAAGGAGTCGCTGTTACTTAACACCAGGACATGCACATGGGTGATCGGATCCACTGGGCCCCGCAGAGTGTTGTAACCTGGGCCCTTAGTCTATAGATGCTGCCTTATGGATTACAGGCGCTGTACACATTATATTTACCCCCTGCTCATTTGAGGTAGGATGATGGGATATTATTATGACAAACCACACCCCCTAATTGTAATTCAGCAAATTAACTAATTTGAACATCTTTGATGGGTCTTCATTGGCCTAAGATCTTCCATCCCCATTCACTCCCATCTTAAGTGCCTGTCCTTGCATCTAACTGAAAAGGACTTGAAGGAGGAGCATCCTGAAGAGAGCCCTGTCTATTATAATGCACCTCCCTCCTGTTCTTTTCAGTTGGATGCCAGCCTGGATTTTCATGACAGTGGATGTTGTCACCATTTACCCCCTCCCAGATCATCACCTGGGGGTGATCTTTTACCATTTGCTTTTACCAATAAAAGTAGAGGTCTCCTTGCAAGGTAGAAGACCCTCCTTAGTGGGGAGTGCTTAAAGGGGTTGTCCCACAAAAAATATTCTACAATTTTAAAACCAGCTCTGGATCTGAATACTTTTGTGATTGCATGTAATTAAAAATTTTGTATAGTCAGTGAGGTGTTCAAGAAAATGTATCTGTATAGCGTCACCTGCTGTTTGTTCTTTCTCTCATTTCTTTGTCCTACTCACTGAGAAGGCCGCACATGCTCAGTGTCATCTTTTTACTGCCTCCTGAGCTGTGATAGGAAGAGCTGAGACACGCCTCCTGAGCTGTGATAGGGAGAGCTGAGACACACCTCCTGAGCTGTGATAGGGAGAGCTGAGACACACCCCCTGAGCTGTGATAGGGAGAGCTGAGACACACCTCCTGAGCTGTGATAGGAAGAGCTGAGACACACCTCCTGAGCTGTGATAGGAAGAGCTGAGACACGCCTCCTGAGCTGTGATAGGGAGAGCTGAGACACACCTCCTGAGCTGTGATAGGGAGAGCTGAGACACACACCCTCAGCTGTGATAGGGAGAGCTGAGACACGCCCACTGAGCTGTGATAGGGAGAGCTGGGACACGCCTCCTGAGCTGTGATAGGGAGAGCTGGGACACACCTCCTGAGCTGTGATAGGGAGAGCTGAGACACACCCCCTGAGCTGTGATAGGGAGAGCTGAGACACGCCTCCTGAGCTGTGATAGGGAGAGCTGCAGCAGAAAGGACACCCCTCCAAGCTGCAGCAGAAAGGACACACCCCTTGAGCTGTCAGCTTGATATAAATCTCACAGAACAATGAATGGGGAGATCTCTGGATCCTTGTGAGGTACAGGGCTGGTTCTAGCTTTGTTAGACTGTCATGTACTGTATGATGTCTGATTTTTATTTTTTACATTAGTCAGGGGAGGACCCCTTTAAGGCGTGTGCAGAGCTCCGGATGGAGAACAGGTGTGAGAAGTCCTCATGGAAAGGATCCACCTTTGTGCCAGTCTTATGTAAGCGGTGTGAAGCGCGTGGGGTTCTGCCAGATAAGACGCGCTCAATATTTAATGACCACGGAGAGTCTTCTAGTTCCTGTCGGCCGCTCTAATAATTATCTCCTTGTGATTTCCTGAGCAGTTGGGCTGATTAGTCACAGGCGCTCTCATGTGCTGCCACATGGCATGGATCCGGCAGGCGGCACAATGGCAGCTGCTCCTACAGGTACCTACTGTGGAGTGGTGTTGTATCAGCACTGGTAAGTGCAGGGCAGGTAGGTGGCCACGGCTCGGCAGCTTGTCCGCCTGTTTAGAGACACAGGGTGAAAGCTGCTAACAGTCACCTATAGGGGGCGCCACCATGGATGAGGATGGCACCCCTGTACATGGCATCAGGTCACAGCTATAAATGTGTCCTCTATACAGTAGGTGTAATGGCTGCAAGGACTCTTCTACTTAGCACTGGTGTGGCACAGCGGAACTACAACCCTCAGCGTGTCTGCTCAATCTAAAGACACAGTGCCTGGCCTGTCACATACCCACTGTACAGAAAGGGCATGCAGCTGCTAGGGGACCCCTGGTTACTCAGTACCCGCTGGGTACTGCACTGCCTCCTCCATTCTTTGGATTTATACCATTGAATTCAAGCTGGTTGATTGACTGAGGGTCTGAAATGCAATGATGTCATAATTTAGATGCAGTGATGTCACTATTCCTAGCTCAACTGAGGGTCTTATATGTTGACTCATTATTTAGAACCAGTGATGTCACTATTTCTGTGAGGGTCTTCCATCGTGATGTCATTATTTGGGTGGATTGATGTCACTATTACTGGCTTAGCTGAGGGTCTTCCATTGTGATGTCATCATTTAAATGCAGTCATGTCACTATTACTGGCTTAGCTGAGGGTCTTTCATTGTGATGTCATCAGTTGGCGCAGTGACATCACTATTCCTGGCTCAGCTGAGGGTCTTCCACTGTGATGTCATCATTTAGATGCAGTGATGTCACTATACCTGGCCCAGCTGAGGGTATTCCATTGTGATGTCATCAGTTGGTGCAGTGATGTCACTATTCCTGGCCCAGCTGAGGGTCTTTTATTGTGATGTCATCAGTTGGTGCAGTGATGTCACTATTTCTGGCTCAGCTGAGGGTCTTCCATTGTGATGTCATCAGTTGGTGCAGTGATGTCACTATTCCTGGCCCAGCTGAGGGTCTTGCATTGTGATGTCATCAGTTGGCGCAGTGACATCTCTATTCCTGGCTCAGCTGAGGGTCTTCCATTGTGATGTCATCAGTTGGTGCAGTGATGTCACTATTCCTGGCTCAGCTGAGGGTCTTCCACTGTGATGTCATCATTTAGATGCAGTGATGTCACTATACCTGGCCCAGCTGAGGGTATTCCATTGTGATGTCATCAGTTGGTGCAGTGATGTCACTACTCCTGGCCCAGCTGAGGGTATTTTATTGTGATGTCATCAGTTGGTGCAGTGATGTCACTATTTCTGGCTCAGCTGAGGGTCTTCCATTGTGATGTCATCAGTTGGTGCAGTGATGTCACTATTCCTGGCTCAGCTGAGAGTCTTCCATTGTGAGCTTATCAGTTCGTGCAGTGATGTCACTATTCCTGGCCCAGCTGAGGGTCTTCCATTGTGATGTCATCAGTTGGTGCAGTGACATCACTATTCCTGGCTCAGCTGAGGGTCTTCCATTGTGATGTCATCAGTTGGTGCAGTGATGTCACTACTCCTGGTTCAGCTGAGGGTCTTCCATTGTGATGTCATCAGCTGGTGCAGTGACATCACTATTCCTGGCTCAGCTGAGGGTCTTCCATTGTGATGTCATCAGTTGGTGCAGTGATGTCACTATTCCTGGCTCAGCTTAGGGTCTTCCATTGTGATGTCATCAGTTGGTGCAGTGATGTCACTATTCCTGGCTCAACTGAGGGTCTTCCATTGTGATCTTATCAGTTCGTGCCGTGATGTCACTATTCCTGGCCCAGCTGAGGGTATTCCATTGTGATGTCATCAGTTGGTGCAGTGATGTCACTACTCCTGGCCCAGCTGAGGGTCTTTTATTGTGATGTCATCAGTTGGTGCAGTGATGTCACTATTTCTGGCTCAGCTGAGGGTCTTCCATTGTGATGTCATCAGTTGGTGCAGTGACATCACTATTCCTGGCTCAGCTGAGGGTCTTCCATTGTGATGTCATCAGTTGGTGCAGTGATGTCACTATTCCTGGCCCAGCTGAGGGTCTTCCATTGTGATGTCATCAGTTGGTGCAGTGATGTCACTATTCCTGGCCCAGCTGAGGGTCTTCCATTGTGATGTCATCAGTTGGTGCAGTGATGTCACTATTCCTGGCTCAGCTGAGGGTCTTCCATTGTGATCTTATCAGTTCGTGCAGTGATGTCACTACTCCTGGTTCAGCTGAGGGTCTTCCATTGTGATGTCATCAGTTGGTGCAGTGACATCACTATTCCTGGCTCAGCTGAGGGTCTTCCATTGTGATCTTATCAGTTCGTGCAGTGATGTCATTACTCCTGGTTCAGCTGAGGGTCTTCCATTGTGATGTCATCAGTTGGTGCAGTGATGTCACTATTCTTGGCTCAGCTGAGGGTCTTCCACTGTGATGTCATCAGTTGGTGCAGTGATGTCACTACTCCTGGTTCAGCTGAGGGTCTTCCATTGTGATGTCATCAGTTGGTGCAGTGATGTCACTACTCCTGGTTCAGCTGAGGGTCTTCCATTGTGATATTATCAGTTCGTGCAGTGATGTCACTACTCCTGGTTCAGCTGAGGGTCTTCCATTGTGATGTCATCAGTTGGTGCAGTGATGTCACTATTCCTGGCTCAGCTGAGGGTCTTCCATTGTGATGTCATCAGTTGGTGCAGTGATGTCACTACTCCTGGTTCAGCTGAGGGTCTTCCATTGTGATGTCATTGGTTGGCGCAGTGATGTCCAGTATGAAGCAGCTGCTGATGTACTATGACACTGGTTTGTGTGGTAGTGGGTGGTGATGACATGGTGGGTGATGGGCCCCCCTCCACCAGGTCCCCCTCTCTCAGCTCTCTAGCATGTTTGCCCCTGCACAGTGAAGACTTCCACCTGAGTAATTCTTCCATTTCTCGTTACCAGGGGGATTGGTAATGGCCGCGCAGCCCATTCAGACTCTTCTCTCAGCTCAATCAAATCTTGGAGGCGCCAGTTCCTTGTATTGATCACTGGGTTCCTGACAGACTTTGCCACAAGGATGCAGCATCTCAGCAGGTCCAGGCTAATGGCCTCAGAGCCGTCTCCGCAGAAGAGAGCGCTCCTCAGGCCGTCTCCCATTATTCTCCTGACCACAGATTTTCCAGAGTCCCCCATTCCTCCACCACCTCCTCACATGGACCTGCTGACGGGGGTCACATTTCACCGCCTCCTGCCTGATGCCAATACCTATTAGTATCCTGCCCCTCAGACACAGCTCCATATCCCTCTCCGCTTTCCATCATACCACACCAACTGGGAGCAGATTAACCCCTTCTGTGCTTGAGAGGAGTAGAGCAGGGAAGCCATTAACCCTTCAGTGCTGACTGCTGCTGAGAACCATCTATCTCACATCTATCCATCTAGTTCTCTCATATCTATCTATCTATCTATCTATCTATCTATCTATCTATCTATCTATCTATCTATTATCTATCTATTTCTCTCATATGTATCTATTTATTATTATTATTATTATTATTATTATTATTATTATTATTATTACACCATTAATCCCATGGTGCTGTACATATGAGGAGTGATGCACATACATAATACAGACAATTGCAATAAGCACGAACAAGACAAGTTACAGAAGAAGAGAGGACTTACAATCTACATGATATGGAGTAAGGACACAGTAGGAGAGGGTAGAGCTATTATCTATCTATCTATCTATCTATCTATCTATCTCCTATCTATCTATCTATCTATCTATCTATCTATCTATCTATCTATCTATTATCTATCATCTATCTATCTATCTATCTATCTATCTATCTATCTATCTATCTATCTCCTATCTATCTATCTATCTATTATTGTACATGTATACCAGATATCACCCCGTTCCCCCCTTTATAACTATAGGGGTGACTGTCCAGCCTCTCCTGGCCTCCCCCATTCTCTCCAACCTCACCTGGTGTCTCCAACTTCTATGCCTCACCTGTTCTCTCCGGCCTCCCTCAGCCTCATCTCCTGTCTTCCCCTGGCCTTTCCTTCCTCCCCGACCACTCCTGCCTCCCCCCTTCTTTCTGTTCTCCCCTGTTCTCTCCGGTCTCCTGCGTTCTCTCTGGCTGGCCGCTCCTGCCTCCCCCTTGCCTCTCTGACCTGCCCTGCCCTCTCCTGCCTCCCTCAGCCTCTCCTGCTTCCCCCGGCCTCTTCTGCCTCCCTTCTTCTCTCTGTTCTCCCCTGTTCTCTCTGGCCTCCCGTGTTCTCTCTGGCCGGTCGTTCCTGCCTTCCCCTTTTCTCTCTGGCCTCCCCCGTTCTCTCCTGCCTCCCCTGGTGTCTCCAGCCTCTATGCCTCACCTGTTCTCTCCGGCCTCCCTCAGCCTCATCTCCTGTCTTCCCCTGGCCTCTCCTTCCTCCCCGACCACTCCTGCCTCCCCCCTTCTCTCTGTTCTCCCCTGTTCTCTCCGGCCTCCCGCGTTCTCTCTGGCTGGCCACTCCTGCCTTCCCCTTGCCTCTCTGACCTGCCCTGCCCTCCCCTGCCTCCCTCAGCCTTTCCAGCCTCCCCCATTCTCTCCTGCCTCCCTCAACCTCTCCTACCTCCCCCGACCTCTCCTGCCTCCTCATCCTCCCACCTCGTCCCATGTAACATTAAATGAACATCTCACCATTAACCGTCCCCCATTGATTTCCCATAGCCGTGATCCACCTTTAAATAATGTGACAAGATCTCCTTTAATCTGGATATTTAAGCGGCCGCAATCAATGGATCTGATTAAAACCCCATTAAATAAATCACAGCCTCACTGGAGGCCGGGGTCTGTCCATGCTGCAGTGTGTACTGTATATGCACTTAGAGGGATGAGCGCAGTCATTACCCGGAGGCCGACGAGTGTGAATGCAGCTTTATTACTGCCTTCCAGATGTCATCAGAGGAAACGATTGCAGCCTGGATGGCAGGTAGGAGGGTTAAGTGCTGGCGGAAGGGGTTAATGCCTGGTAATGGCAGAGTGTAATGAGCTGCACAGGGATCCTGGGAACGGAGAGTGACTACCGCAGGTACCTGCACACTGCCTCTCCTACACACTGCCTCTCCTGCACCAGCCTCTCCTGCACACCAGCTTCTCCTGCACCAGCCTCTCCTGCACCAGCCTCTCCTGCACCAGCCTCTCCTACACACTGCCTCTCATGCACCAGCCTCTCCTGCACACTGCCTCTCATGCACCAGCCTCTCCTGCACACCAGCTTCTCCTGCACACAGCCTCTCCTGCACCAGCCTCTCCTGCACCAGCCTCTCCTACACACTGCCTCTCATGCACCAGCCTCTCCTACACACTGCCTCTCATGCACCAGCCTCTCATGCACCAGCCTCTCCTGCACACCAGCTTCTCCTGCACACAGCCTCTCCTGCACACAGCCTCTCCACCACCGGCCTCTCTTGCACCACCCTGCATGCACCGTCCTCTCCTGCACACAGCCTCTCCTGCACCCTGCTTCTCCTGCACTGGTCTCTCCTGCACCAGCCTCTCATGCACCAGCCTCTCCTGCACACTGCCTCTCCTCCACACACCCTCTCCTCCACACTGCCTCTCCTGCACCAGCCTCTCCTGCACCAGCCTCTACTGCACCAGCTTCTCCTGCACTGGCTTCTCCTGCACCAGCCTGTCCTGCACCGGCCTCTCCTGCACCAGCCTCTCCTGCACTAGCCTCTCCTGCACACAGCCTCTCCTGCACCCTGCCTCTCCTGCACTGGTCTCTCCTGCACCAGCCACTCCTGCACCAGCCTCTCCTGCACACAGCCTCTCCTGCACCCTGCCTCTCCTGCACTGGTCTCTCCTGCACCAGCCTCTCCTGCACCAGCCTCTTCTGCACCAGCCTCTCCTGCACTGGCTTCTCCTGCACCAGCCTGTCCTGCACCGGCCTCTCCTGCACTAGCCTCTCCTGCACACTGCCTCTCCTGCACCAGCCTCTCCTGCACTAGCCTCTCCTGCACCAGCCTCTCCTGCACCGGCCTCTCCTGCACCAGCTCTGCATGCACCGGCCTCTCCTGCACATCGCCTCTCCTGCACCAGCCTGTCCTGCAGTGGCCTCTCCTGCACCAGCCTCCTGTACCAGCCTTTCCTGCACCAGCCTCTACTGCACTAGCCTCTCCTGCACCAGCCTCTCCTGCACCAGCCTCTCCTGCACTGGCCTCTCCTGCACCAGCTCTGCATGCACCGGCCTCTCCTGCACATCGCCTCTCCTGCACCAGCCTGTCCTGCACTGGCCTCTCCTGCACCAGCCTCCTGTACCAGCCTCTCCTGCACCAGCCTCCTGTACCAGCCTCTCCTGCATCAGCCTCTCCTGCACTGGCCTCTCCTGCACTGGCCTCTCCTGCACCAGCCCTGCATGCACCGGCCTCTCCTGCACATCGCCTCTCCTGTACCAGCCTCTCCTGCACCAGCCTCCTACACACAGCCTCTCCTGCAGCGGCCTCTCCTGTACCGGCTTCTCCTGCACCATCCCTGCATGCAGTGGCCCCTGGCAGTGATGGATTGCTGCCTGCTGGGGGATTGAAGACTTTTATCTCTCGCCACATCATCCTTGCCCAGTCATAGGCATCTCAGGGGGCACGCTCTGGGCTACAACCTTCCTTAGACTGCTCAAGGACACCATGCAGGTTGCAGAGCTCCATGGCCAGGCAGCTCCTGGAGCAGAGACCCAGCAGACAGAGAGAAGCCCCCAGCCCCAGCAGTCCAGCATGACCGGCACCTTGGACAGCTCCTCCCTGCAGCTCCACTGCTGCTGACTGCTGAAGTTTTACTCCCCTGCTCGAAATTTGAAGCTCCCCAGCTCCAATGAGAGCTCCTCACACCCCCTCCTCCCCCCGCAGGCTCTGATAGGCTGCGGACTGGAGTATCTCCCAGCAGCTCTCCCCCTCCCTCCTCTCCTCTCTGTCTCTCTCTCTCTCTTTACAGACTGCACTGGCAGTAGTTAGCAGCAGCAAAGCTGGAGAGACATCTAGGTGGCTGCATGCACCCAACTACAGAAAGCCTGAGGAATATGCAGGACTATAAGGACTCCCCCAGCCTGCCCGGATGCGCTGAGAGCAGGGTGGCCATTGGATTGTAAACTACTTGATTTGCATGTTCTGCACCGAAGGCGAGAGGCATCTGATGGGATCAGGGGCTCCTGCAGAGTCTTGGACATTATCTGGAGATTATTGAAAGTCTTCCTTCTGCATCCATAGTGGATTTATTTGCGGCACCTGCTCTTCTCTTCTAGCATTCACACTTTCTAGAGATCACGGACTTGGCATTTTTCTCGGCACATCCACAATTGCAGATAGAAAAAAGAGCCGGCGGTGGGCACCGAGGACTGCGTAAATGAATGAACGCTCCTGAGGCTCACACCACTAATTATTGCAGCCCTTGTGTGGCTATGGATCAGAGGCGAGTGACGGAGGTTTGAGGCTCAGATTTGCCTCCGTACTGACTTCCTGAGATGGTATCTCCACATCCATGCAGCTCTTTGCTCACTGAAGAATGAAATGACTGCAAGTCATGAGGACGCGTTTGAAGTGCCCATCCAGTGCGCTCTGATGCCTGCTGCTTCTCCCTGAGACATTGCGCATGCAGAGCAGGTGGCGGGGTCCTCAGGCTGCTCTCCACACTTCATCTTGCTTTTTCATTCTTGCATTGGTCTTCAAAGGAGCTGAGACTGCAGCACAGCAGGCGAGAATAAGACCCAAGTTGAGGAGGACCAGAGCTGGAGACCCCCCCCCCACACTTCTTCATCCAAACCGGTACCCCAATTGTCTGTATGTGTGTTGTGCACCTTTGCTGTATCTCCTGCAGCTTTCATTCCTGACATTGATCAGCATTGATTCCTCACTTTAAGGGGAGACTAAGCAACAATGTGGCTGTGCCTGTGCAAGGAGATGGATGTATTTCACATTTTGCTTTTGCTGGCTGTGTCTTGGACACGAACCCGAGCCTTGATCAACTTGAAATACACGGTGGAGGAGGAGCAGAGAGCTGGGACTCAGATTGCCAACGTAGCTAAGGACGCTAAGGATGCAGGCTTCGTGCTGGACCCCAGGCAGCCTGCCTTCAGAGTGGTGTCCAACTCAGCCCCCCACCTGGTGGACATCAACCCCTCTGGAGTGCTGATGACCAAGCAGAAGATTGACAGGGACCTTCTCTGCAGGCAGATGCCCAAATGTGTCATCTCGCTGGAGGTCATGTCCAACTCCATGGAAATTTGCGTCATTAAAATCGAAATCAAAGACCTGAATGATAATGCCCCCAGCTTCCCCACCGACCAGATAGACCTGGAGATCTCAGAGACTGCCAGCCCTGGAACCAGAATCCCGCTGGAGAGCGCCTATGACCCCGATTCTGGTAACTTTGGGGTGCAATCCTATGAAATCACACCCAACGACCTGTTTGGTTTAGAGATTAAGACCAGAGGGGATGGGTCCAGGTTCGCAGAATTGGTGGTGGAGAAAAATCTGGACAGAGAGACTCAGTCGCATTACAAATACATCATTACAGCTCTGGATGGGGGAGACCCCTCCAATTTTGGCACGGTGGAGCTGAATATTAAAGTGATAGATTCCAATGATAATAACCCAGTGTTTGAGGAGCCTTCCTACACCGTCAATGTCCCCGAGAACGCTCCCCTCAATTCCATAGTCATTGATCTCAATGCTACAGACCCTGATGAAGGCACCAATGGGGAGATTGTGTATTCATTTAATAGCTATGTGTCTAACAAAACCAGGGAGCTCTTCAAAATAGACCCCAAGACCGGGGTGATCACGGTCAGTGGAGCCATAGACTATGAGGAAGGCCATGTCTATGAGATTGACGTTCAAGCCAAGGATCTGGGACCCAACTCCATCCCTGCTCACTGCAAAGTGACTGTGAATGTATTGGATGTAAATGATAATGTGCCTGTCATCAACTTGCTCTCGGTGAACAGTGAGGTGGTGGAAGTGAGCGAGAACGCCACCCCTGACTATGTCATAGCTCTGGTGAGGGTCTCAGACAGGGACTCGGGCATCAATGGAAGGGTTATGTGTAAACTCTTGGGCAATGTGCCCTTCAGGCTGCAGGAATATGAAAGCTTCTCCACAATCCTGGTCCATGGCAAGTTAGACAGGGAGCAGAGAGACCAGTACAATCTAACCATTCAGGCGAAGGATGGTGGGAACCCCTCTCTTCAGTCCACCAAGTCCTTCACAGTGAGAATCACAGATGAGAATGACAATCACCCCCACTTCTCCAAAACCTTCTACCAAGTCATCGTCTCAGAAAACAACACCCCAGGGGCCTACTTACTGTCGGTGTCAGCTAGAGACCCCGATTTAGGATTAAACGGCAGTGTGTCCTATCAGCTCGTACCTTCCCAAGTGAGAGACATGCCGGTCTTCACCTATGTGTCAATCAACCCCACCACCGGAGACATCTATGCCCTGAGGTCATTTAATCACGAACAGACGAAGGCTTTTGAATTTAAGATTTCGGCCAAGGATGGGGGGACCCCACCCCTCCAGAGTAATGTCACTGTCAGAGTCATAGTGGTGGATGTGAATGACAACACCCCGGTGATCACTGCCCCCCCACTAGTCAATGGCACCTCCGAGGTCTACATCCCCAGGAATGCAGGCATGGGCTACCTGGTGACTGTGGTGAAGGCTGATGACTATGATGAGGGGGAGAATGGCAGGATCTCTTATGAGATTACAGAAGGGGACAGGGGCTTTTTTGAAATCGATCAGATCAACGGGGAGATCAGGACCACCAGGACATTCGGCGAAAACTCAAAGACCACTTACGAATTGATTGTAGCAGCTCAGGACCATGGGAAACCTTCGCTTTCTGCATCTGCCTTGATTTTAATTTACCTGTCCCCGGCCCTGGATGCTCAGGAGTCCATAGGATCTGTCAATTTATCCCTGATTTTTATCATCGCCCTGGGATCTATCGCCGCCATTCTCTTTGTCACCATGATCTTTGTGGCTGTGAAATGCAAGAGGGACAACAAGGAGATCAGGACCTACAACTGCAGGTAAGGAGCTGTAGACCCATCACTGTGAATCCTGCAACAATGTATCCTTTATCTTCTAGAGTCATTCCCTTTGTTACAAATATATCTCTCCCTCTGCAGCACCTGGAAAGCTTCCCCCGCTATTACATAGGGTTTATTCTTGGAGCTTTTTGGATTTACATCCATAGAATAAAGAAAGGTTATATCACAGGTGATGAAAAAGTTAAGGGCTGATATAGAAGACCAGTTTTAGGGTCGGTTTTGAGCGTGACAAGTGTTGCACCCAATATCGCGGTGTGGTTGCACCCTGTAACTCTTGCAGGTGTCTGCAGAGCCAATAGTCAGTCACTGCTCCTTTATGGCACAGGGCTGGCGGTTAATGAAGCGAGTTGGTGGAAGCGAGCCGCACTTCCCATTTTTCACCATTAGGTGGCACTGTGAGCACAAGGAATGCTCGGATCCACTGGAGTCATGTAGGCTGGATGTGAATCACAGTTGGAATTTGAAAGAATACAGAATGAAATGAAAACATAATGATTTTTACATTTCAGTGCGTGCCTTCGGAGGCGATCGCATTCAATTCAACCCTTTCCTTAGCGCTGTCCCCTTCCCACCCCTCCAGTCATAGAAAAAAAATTAAAAATTAAAAGAAATAACAAAACACAGAAAAAACCAACCAGTTCGAGGCAGATTCATTATTGATTCTGTTCTTATCAGTTTATGTCAGATTTCTAAGCGCTTATTTCTGACACATAAATTGCAGCGGCAGCGGCCGTGAGATAGGGGCCTCCGGGGTGAGGCGGGAGCCTCCTTTATGGAGGCCGATGATGATGATGATGGAGGCAGGCATACTGGAGGTCTGTCCTTTACTCTATTGTCAGCATAACAAAAAAGTTTGGTAGACAAATGCCAACCCCGCATGAATATCAATCAGCCATCCTGTGGGGCAGCTGCAGCGCCTAATATTCTGCCTGATCTGGTTACTGGAGGACGGATATGCTGCCCCCTAATATCCACATCACAGGGAATGGCGTCTGATGCTGCGGAAATATAGGTTTTCATGTGTTTTAGCTCCTTTATGTATTGATGTGATGTCAGAGGAAAGCAAAATGTCCACACAGAATGTGCAAAATCACAGAGAATAGATAGAGGGATAGATAGATAGATAGATAGATAGATAGATAGATTAGATAGATAGATAGATATAGATAGATAATAGATAGATAGATAGATAGATAGATATAGATAGATAGATAGATAGATAGATAGATAGATAGATATGAGATAGATAGATAGATAGATATAGATAGATAGATAGATAGATAGATATGAGATAGATAGATAGATAGATAGATAGATAGATAGATAGATAGATAGATAGATAGATAGATATGAGATAGATAGATAGATATAGATAGATAGATAGATAGATATGAGATAGATAGATAGATAGATAGATAGATAGATAGATAGATGATAGATAGATAAGATAGATAGATAGATAGATAGATAGATAGATAGATAGATAGAGATAGATAGATAGATAGATAGATAGATAGATAGATAGATAGATAGATATGATAGATAGATAGATAGATAGATAGATAGATAGATAGATAGATAGATAGATAGATAGATAGATAGATAGATAGATAGATAGATAGATAGATAGATAGATAGATAGATAGATAGATAGATAGATAGATAGATAGATAGATAGATAGATAGATAGATAGATAGATAGATAGATAGATAGATAGATAGATAGGAGATAGATAGATAGATAGATAGATAGATAGATAGATAGATAGATAGATAGATAGTAGATAGATAGATAGATAGATAGATAGATAGATAGATATGAGAGATAGATAATAGGTGGATAGATAGATATGAGATAGATAGATAGATAGTAGATAAAAATTGTGGACATGCAAGTTTGATTCTGTCTTTATATTTGGAAGGGCATGCTGTCATGTGTAGTCCTACAGCAGGTGAGGACTGCTCTATTCACAGTCCATTTTCCATAAACACAGTTGTGTACATTAGAATTATATGTGAGCTGAGTCCTGTAGGATCGGGAAGAGGATTTATATACATTTCTTTATCTATCTATCTATCTATCTATCTATCTATCTATCTATCTATCTATCTCTCTGTCTATCTATCTCTCTGTCTATCTATTTACTATATCTATCTATCTATCTATCTATTTACTATCTATCTCTCTACTATCTCTATCTATCTATCTATCTATCTATCTATCTATCTATCTATCTATCTCATATCTAGCTATCTAATATCTATCTATCTATCTATCTATCTATCTATCTATCTATCTATCTATCTATCTATCTATCTCTCTGTCTATCTATCTCTCTGTCTATCTATTTACTATATCTATCTATCTATCTATCTATCTATCTATCTATCTATCTATCTATCTATCTATCTATCTATCTCTCTATCTATCTCTCTACTATATCTATCTATCTAGCTATCTATCTATCTCATATCTATCTATCTATCTATCTATCTATCTATCTATCTATCTATCTATCTATCTATCACTCTGCCTATAGAGTGGAGAGGGATTAACCCTTGTTTTGCTGAAGCAGGATGGAAGATAATGCTTTCCAGATTCCTCCTCAGCAGCTGACAGTATATATGGGGGGGGGGGCACAGATGTAATGAGTCAGGATGCAGAATATGTTACACCCCAGTTGTGCAAACATCTGCCTCTGTCCAAATACAGGCGGCTGACTGCAGGGCCGGGGCTGATCTATTGCTGATAATGCAGGCAGCAGATCTGTCAGCTCCGGGAGTCTTAGAATAGAGAATTGTTCTCTGCCTCAGTGAGTGCGAGGTGGGATGTCTGCCTTCTGCATGCACTGCTTACAGCGAGGACGGCCGGATCCATCCAGCGCAATTGTGTAATATAGACCCCCCCCTCCACCTTCTCTTCAAATCTAACAATTTTATGAAATTCGGTGAAAATGAAAAAAAAAAAAAAATGATGGGCAGGCGAAAATTAAAATTCCTCCCTGGAAAATTCTTCATCAGTATTTTTCCTCTGCAGATGCCTTTTCGTTGCTCCGGCGTCAGCCCCGTGATTTTAATTCTGCGCTTTTATTTCCGTCATGATGAAAATGTCATTGGGACTGAAGTATAAATCCGCGTCAGATTTTTTATTTTTATGTGACATTTCTGGTGGCGGAGCCGCGGTGCCCGTTCATTATCATCACTTAAGATGCCGAATAAAAAGTGACCCCCCCTCCGGCGATTAACCCTCGGTTGCCTGTGCCATCTCGCTGACTTACCTGGAGAGATAGAGACCAAGCAGCAAATTAAGGGGCCACTAATAGAGAAGCCACGGATGACCGTCCCTCACATACGATACAGGGGCGTAACGCCCACCTGCTAGATACTTTGCTTGGAAACAGGTTGCTATAGCCAGTTAACTTAGTAGTATTAGTAAAGCGGGGGTCATTTGGTGCCCCCTTCCGGTGTGAAGAAATCATAGATGGTCAGTGGAAGGGGTGAGAGTCTATAATAAATGAGAGGAACCTGCCCAGATGTGTAATACGGGTCACTGAGGTCAGGGGCGCACCGCTAATGAGGCCAGTTGAGGCTTGGTGCACCCCTAAGCGGGATCTATGGCCACCACTGGGTTTTAAGGTTGAGAGGTTCTCGTCTTCTTCTTCTTCTTCTTCCATGCCTTCATTTTCTGCACTCCTTTATTTACTTGAATTTCCATCTTTCCGCCATTGGGGGTTTGTTTAGCCATCACACGGCTCCTCACGCTTGACTGCTTGGAAGAGAAGAGGAGCCTTAGGTGAGATGTGACTGCTCATTGACTAGTCATTTGAAATAAAGATTCCCCACATACTCTACCGTAGCTACTACCAATCAGCACGTTCTGCCGGGCAGGACAGGTAATCATCATGCACATCCTCACTTCACAGCAGAAACGCGTTAGCAAATGCTACACGTTCACCCCTTCCTTCTGATCATTGAAAAGCATGCAGGTGTAGCAGAGCTGACATCATGATGTTTGACATAGGACTGCTGGCAAATCTGATGAGCCCCATGAATAATAGAAGTGCCTGAGATCCACCAGCCACGTCGGAAACATGTCTTAATGTGAGAGGAAATTCAATGTATGATGTAGAGTGTGTGCGGACAGACCGTAGTCAGCTCTGCTATATCTGTATTCTGCATCCACGTCTGTCATGAAGGGCTACTGGACAGATCTAAGGCTTAGCGCCATTATATTTGGTTTTGGAAGATAAGATGTGGCTTCAGAAAGGGATAATCAGCGAGAGCTGTGTCATTCTGAGAGTTGTAGTCCAACATTTAAGAAAAGGTCCGCTCCTCAAAGGTCCTGTACGTGCCCAGGTGTCCATCTAGCTGAAGGCTATGACCACCTGTACTCTGAATCAATGATTAGGAGGTCATAGAAATGTGTCGAGAACGTAAGAACTCAAAGAGAACCATCGAGAAGGTAAAAAACGCCACCATGAATGTACATAACGTCCTGACATTTGACTGCAATTTCAAGGGATTTTCAGAATGCAGCTTTGTAGATAATGTTTCTCTGCTCGACTGGCTGAAGGCCAATTAACCCCTAGAACTTGTAATTAATATGCTGGAAATCGTGGGTTCGTGCTCCGTACATGAGCCTAATTAGAGGATGAAGTGAAAGACACTTGTAAATCATCACAATGTGTCCACCTCTGAATGTAACCAAAAGAACGATACGGGTTTGACATGATTTTATCTAGAATTTTTTGGAATTTTCTACATGTTGGGTTGCCTTTGTATTGCACAGAACCGTGATAAAAACATGCATGTGTTTGCACCTTATTAATGTTGTCTTGCAGAATAGCCGAATACTCCTATGGACACCAGAAGAAATCCAACAAGAAGAAGAAGATCAGCAAGAACGACATCCGACTGGTGCCCCGCGATGTGGAGGAGACGGATAAAATGAACGTGGTGAGCTGTTCCTCCCTTACTTCATCATTAAACTACTTTGACTACCACCAGCAGACCCTTCCGCTTGGCTGCAGGCGTTCAGACAGCACCTTCATCAACGTGGACAACCAAAACTCAAGGAATGCAGGGTCTAACCATGTCTACCACCACACCTTCACCAACCAGAGTCCTCCTCAACCCGACCTCATCATCAACGGGATGCCTCTTCCTGAGGTGAGTACACTGAGCAACCACCTTCTCTTCCATTAGCCTCATGGGGTCTATAACGTAACCAGCATGGCAGGTGAGATGCATTGTGGGTCACACATGGTCTTCCAGTCTTTGAGAGTCGATGAAAGCTGATACTGAGTCAACAAAGTATCTTGTCTTTAAGTTTATGGTTGACTTTTTAGATGGAGCATGAGGTGACACTTGAGGACTATCTAGAGTAGAAGTCCCTTGATGGTGGTACTCTTTGACAACCACTATGATCACTATTTTTGCTTATGGAAGAAGCCCTAAAAAGGGTAAAAGAGTGACTATGAAAATCGTTATCACCATACCTTCTATGATCATTAGCTACATGAGCCTTTGGACACATTGACTGAATAGTCAATGGTTTATTTTGCAATGGAGTCAAAGGAATGACCATACAATGTAAGTTCTCCGGTCCATCTTGTTGAAGATGTGTTTGAGCTAGAAGTAGTGCCCACAACCTTCATGTTTAGCCATGGGTCAATGTGACATCTTCTTGAAGTAACTGAGGAAGACTCCACAATGAGTCAATATGTTGCAATTTCAAAAATTGGTTTCTGTTGCAAATTTAAGTTTCAGCTCTTCTTATTGTGTTTGCTTCTTGCACGTTGAGTTGGTTTCTTGAGTGGCCAAAGCGCTTTACATATTTGAGGTCTTGAATCTATCATGGAAGTTACAAAAACATTTTTAGCTTTTGTTTCCAGTGCTACAATCACCTGCATAGAATGTAGCACTAGTCACGATGTTCTTGGATTTCAGTAGTGTACAAAGGACCTGTATATGGCCGATGAAGCCCCTATGGCCTCATACTATAGAGCTGTAGGCACGACACTATGGTGCTTTCATTATGGCATCCAATGGAAGATGCAACATATGAATCCAAGAGTATACAGTGCAGGCCCATACAACTTCTGTGAAGTCATAAAATGGCTATGATTTCCCAAAAAGACTGAACTTTTTATAGGCCTTGAATGTTGGTCATCCCAGTTGGTCAAGTAACTGCAGGCTATTATAGGTTCTCTGTAGGTCGTCAGAGGAATGAAGAGGTCTAGTATGACTCTGAACATAAGCGGTTTTATATTTTAGATGGGCAAGAGAATGAGGTTTCGTTGTTCTCCGGTTCCTCATTATTTGTATTTTGCATCCTGTAAAGCATGGGTTACAGAGAATAGAGGACCCACCATTGTCTCTGCTCCGTCTGGTGTGACTACAGGATTAAGGATCACACCTCCTGAGCTTGGCCCAATTAGTTTCTGTCGTCAGCTGGCTTTATGAAATGTGTGAATTTCTCTCTTTATCAGCCAAGCTTCTTTTCACACTTTATAAGAGTTTTCTTGCGCAAAGTTAAAGACAAGTGACAATAGTTTCTGCACTTCTACCAACACTTGTGCCGGGGCACATTCATATAATATCCCAGTCTGTTCTTCTGTGGGTCCTACTCAAGGAAGAAGAAAATATGGAGACGTACAAGATCCAATGGACTATGGTCTATTGGATATGTACAGGACTCCCTGTCTAGATGAGGGTAGTTGTATGAATATCTTCTACCGAGTCCTAGGTGGACATTTATTACAATAAAATGCTAGTATGCAGGGTCCAGGGCTGGAAAAAATGGGTGTCCTGTTACTTTAAGAGCATATTTCTACTTGTGGAGTGAACTTACCTCATTACTTAAGATGTGAGTCACTTATGAGGTTTTGTAATGTTTTAAGGGGTGTGCTACCTTTTGGCAAACCTCACTCTTGGCCAAATCTGGAAATGAGAAGCATATTTACCTGCTCCACACTCTTGGGTCCTTTCTCCTTCATTTCTCAGCTGTCTTGCTGCCAACATCTGCTTTGACACTGCTGCAGCCAACCACTGGCTGCAGTGGTGACCTGCTCACCTTGCATCAGGTCAGTTGGTCACATGACAGAAGCAGGGAAAGTCACTGCTGCGGCCAATGATTGTCTGCTGTGGTGTCATCGCGGATGATGCAGAACATATTAATATGAAGTGATTAAGGAGTTTTCCGGGGAGATAATTTAAGAAATTGGGCCATAAAATGACTCATGTCCACCGAACCCCACCTCTGCCAGTCTGATGCTCTGGTCTCCACTGCTCTGCACTTCCTGAACTCAGGTCAACATGCGATGAAAAGCCTGTGGCCAATCCCTGGGCGAGACGGGTCACCGTTAAGGCTATCAGTTCTGGAAAAGACAATATTGCATATAATTTTTATTTCACCCTTTTACTTCTGAATATTACGATCAGGGGTGCATCGCCAATGAGGCGAGGTGAGGCGATCACCTCAGGCAGCACCAGGTAGGGGCAAGAGGGGGTCAGCAGAAGGGCCATGGGCAATGAGCACTTTCATTGTGGCAAAGGGGTTAGGTTAAGAAATTGTCATTGGGAAGGGGGGCGCCGTTTCAGTTTTCGCCTCAGGCAGCAGAAAGGCTAGGTGCACCCCTGATTACGATTGCACTAGATGAAAATGTCCATGTCTGGAATCTTCAGTGTAAAGCCAAGAAAGTTGTTTCAATACAGAAATATCCTAGAAATTTGGAGCTCAGCGATAAGATTGTAGACAGGAGTGATACAAAGTGTCCTCTGACCGACTCTCCTATTCATCTTGCCAATATTGATACATATGTTTCTATCCTAGATATTACTATTTTAGTGCCGGGCCGACGCGTTCTGCCGAGTATTGTTTCTTTAATTGTTCAAATTGGCCACATCGGGAATCATTTTGAAGTTTAAATCTCATTATTAGCTTGTTACAAAATTAAAACAACAACAGCCAAATTGGCAGAAGAGATGAGTCGATGTGATGTGGAGAAATTAATTATCTGTGGACTTTTTACATTTCAATCAAAGATATTAGAGTACGGAGACGGCGGCGGCGCTCCTCTCGGGCGTTCTCATTGCTTTCATGATTAAAAAAAAGTGTAAAAATAAAGGAAAGGGATATAAAGCTCGACGCAGTGTTTGTGAGGTGCATCAAATCCATTCTTCTCATTACTGAAGGAATCCAGGAGATAAATTGTAACCAATGAGATTAGTGTTTTAATTAAGGAGCCCAGTACTGAGCCTATTAGGTTAGAGGTTGTTTTGGTTGGTTGCTTAGCTGGTTAAGTAGCAGCTTGATTAGTTTAATGGTAATTTAGCAGCCTTCTTAGGCTAAAAGTTAGTTCGACAGCTAATTGATTACTTAATTGGTTGGAAATTAGGTTAAGTATCAGTTTGGCTGGTTGCTTGCTTTACTAGCTAGTTGGACTGTCAGTTGGTTGGCCAATTACTTAACTACTAGTTTAGTTTGTTGCTTGATTTATTTGCTAGTTGGACCACTGGTTGGTCAGATGGTTATGTATTAGTATGACTAGTTGCTTGGACATTTATTTAATTGTATAATTGGTTGGGTGATAGTCTAGTTGGTTGCATGGATGAATAGCATGTTGGTTGATTAGATAGTAGTCTGATCTCTGTCATGTGGATGTGGATCCACTGTGCTAACCAACAGATTTGGCTTAGGGATAAACCTGAGGGTGAAATCCTAACAATTCCCTGGTTTTCACCTTTTAACCCCCATACAGGGATCTGGTTTCCACCACAGGGAACACATCAGGCCACCACCTCTTGTAGTAGTCTCCATGTGTTTGGGTGCTGACTCACTATAGGGATCAGGCTATACTCATAGTCAGGAAACAGGCAGAAGTCAGGGCAGGCAGAGTTCATGCAAATCTGTAATTTAGTAGAGAGTTGGGGGCAGGCGGCTCAGGGTCAGCACTGTTAACAAGCAGAAGTCAGGTCAGGAGGCAGAGAATCAGAGTACAGGAAACAGGCAGAAGTCAGGGCAGGCAGAGTTCATGCAAATCTGTAATTTAGTAGAGAGTTGGGGGCAGGCGGCTCAGGGTCAGCACTGTTAACAAGCAGAAGTCAGGTCAGGAGGCAGAGAATCAGAGAACAGGAAACAGGCAAAAGTCAGGGCAGGCAGAGTTCATGCAAATCTGTAATTTAGTAGAGAGTTGGGGGCAGGCGGCTCAGGGTCAGCACTGTTAACAGGCACGAGCCAGGTCAGGAGGCAGAGAATCAGAGTACAGGAAACAGGCAGAAGTTGGTACGTAGGCAGATAAATGGATATAGCTCTTTTACACAGGTAGAGACCTATTGCACAGACAAGGACTGAAGGAAACTGATAGGTATATTTAAAAACAGCAGATTAGCAATTGGAGACAGCCATGCAGCAGCTCACAGAGCAGGAGAAGATTAACCCTTGCAGTGTTGCAGGCTAAGATTCAAAAAACACAAGTCCTACACACAGGATGCCGCCAGGATTCTGGAACTATGACAGGCACAGGGTGAGGGGAGCGGGGCAGCAGCAAACATGGTCCGCCAGTGTAACCATTGGTAAATTAGTTAAATAGTAATTTAGTTAAGTAATATGTTATAAATTTGGGGGTCGGTTGTTTGTTGTGTCACTGGTTGTTCCACTATTACAAGTATTCATGTGTGTTTCAGTGGGAAGAGAGAAATAAGTCACTGCTAGATATCTCAGTGGCATAGAAACAGGATGGATAGGACATGTTGAAGTCAAACATGCCCAATCATCTTTTACCTCTGAAATCCATCATTTGGGAGACTCCTATGAATGATTAGGGAGAATCTTCCCTTCTCATATTCATTCACATGGTAAGAAATTATGACAAACCCCTCTTTAAGTTTCCATTCGAACATGAAATTCCCCTTATTTACTAAAAAGCCAAACTGAAACGGTCCAGGGAAGCTGAGATATGGCCTGCTGTATGTAGGGAGAGTTATCAAGTCTTCAGATTGCCAAATCTTTGCTTTCCAGATCCCTTTTGAGCATCAACTTCAATGAGATTAAAACAAAGGATTCTTAGTTTCCAGAAACAGCGCCGCCCTTATCTGTGGGCTACATCTGGAATTACAGCTGAGCCCCAGACATAAGGGTGTCCCCGCTTCTCACACAGCCCTCTTCATTTTTAGGTTTAAACGCTCTCAATACCAAAGGCATCTGTTAGGTTTCATTCATTCTGAGCATTACAGAATGGATACAAGTTATCACCGAGCCTCCATAGATTCCCCCTAACAATGGTTCACATCTCGACTGCAGATTTTTTGCATTCTGTATTTTCATGCCGAGCCCCGATCCGCTCCTTCAGGCTGAAACACCTCATTCAGATTATTTGTAAAGGCCGGAGACTTGATAACACAATTGGGGAAGCAGCGGAGGCGCGGGCGCTCGGATTAGGGGCCGGATCTGTTTCTTCTGTTGCAGTTCGGAGCTCATTATTTTTACTTGCGGCAGAAATCAGAGCAGGCAGCACATAATGTAATGGCATATGCTTATCTCTGGAGTGTGCCGCGCACAATGCTGCCAGGGAACCCTCTAAAATGACCACCTGTCTGTCAGGGAACGCCGCGCACCTTCTGATATGTGGATGCTCTTTAATGAGAGAAGCTTTTAGTTTAACAGTTGTGATTCTTGAAATAGAGATCCCCAGAGAGAAGTCGTTCTCCTGAAGAGATCATCTGCTTTCACTTTCATATTTACCAACCTGATTTCTTTTTGTTGCAATTTTCCCATTTTTATGATATTTTGCATTAAAAAAAAAATATTTAGTTGCGCAAAAGGAGGAGGGATGCTATGGATGGATTCCAGGGGGTCTCCATAGAGAGGTTTTATGTATCTGTCAGTCCATGCTCTGTAGAGATGTCCACTAGGACCTATAGCTCTGTTTATCCAGTTCATGAATAGAATGCCAGTATTACAGTAAAGACTGACACAACACAGGGAGTCAGTTGGGAGAGAAGATTATATAATGTTAATTTCAGTCACTATAGGTACTGGAATAGAATGTTTTAATCAATGAGATACAATTATTATTATTATTATTATTATTATTATTTATTTATTTTTTTTCCTTTTATGGCTTGTTTAGTCAGTTGGTTACTTGCTTAAAGGGTTTTCAGAGATTTTTATACTGATGACGTATCTTCTGAATAGGTCATCAATTGTTCGGTGGGGGATCTGACACCCAGGACCCTCACCGATCAGCTGTTTGAGAAGGCAATGCGCTTCTGTGAGTGTTGCGGCCTTCTTATCAAGCACAGCGCCATATATTGTATAGTGGCCGTGTTTGGTATTGCATTCAGTCCCATTCACTTCAATGGGGATGAACTGCTCCTAGGAAAAGCTGTGAGAAGATCAGGTGCTACTAGGAGCGCCAGTACCTTCTCAAACAGCTGATCAGTGGGGGTCCCAAGTGTTGGACCCCCACCAATCAGATAAAAAACCCCTTTAAGCTAGCCATATACATTACAGTAATGTCCATCTGTGTATGGAGGCTCCTGTCAGCTATAGCTAGTACTTTGGCTGGTTGGGTTACAATGTGCACAGTTGGTTAGTTCATGGCTAGTTGGTTGGTTAACAGGTTGATTATAACTTTGATTAGTCACTTTTTTGGTTGGCTTACGTCGTGACCATATGGGCAATGCAATGGCTGGTATCAGATATCTGTTAACCATGAGACACCGGGAGACCTCAGGAGAGAATACAATGACCTGGTAAAAGAAAGTCCTTCTGACTATTACAAGGATGTCAAATGGCCAGTCCCTCTTTATAAAAACCAATGAAGCCAAAATCTATTCATCACAGTTGGTGATTTTGCCAGTATTTTGTTACAATTGTTATTGTGTAACATCCAAGCTTCACTCTGCTTAGCTGGAAGTTCAGGTTGCCCAGCAACCAACCACTTCCTGTCTGGGTGACCACTATGTCAGCACTACTACTTCTTAGAATTAAGAGAGTTGTACACGATTAGAAGAACAGGGCTGTTTTTTTCTGTCTAGTATTGAAGCTCCATTGAAGTCAACTGAGCTGAGCTGCAATACCACGTACAGCCTGTGGACAGGGGTGGTGCTGTTTTTGAAAGTAAAGCATCCATTTCTGTCTTCCAAGTAATCAGCCAATAGCCAATGAGTTTGGCTTCTCCAATTCCCGGTGGATCAGGATAGTTGTGCATGGCCACATTATTGAGAGATATTGTCCCATATGATGGACATTCCAATAGATTGATGAGCATGTAAAACATGGTGGCTTGAGGTCAACCAAAGTGGTTGCCACTTTTTGCAATGGTTCTCCAGTCATGACCCTGTCTCTGACAACCATATGTCTTAAAACAGAACACCCGCTTTAAGGAGCATCAATCAGCAGGATCATCTTTACTATGCAAGGCATTCTGCTTGGTAGGGATGACTCTGATGATTAAAACAATGTCTTGTTTGTGAAAATCGGTTGCTGCATCCCTGAGAAAAAGAGAAAAAAGCCTTTTATTCTTCTGTGTACAGAAGGGCGGGGCCTAGTCCATGGGTGCACCCCAGGCCACGCCCCTTTGTGCCAGGAATCCCTTATTTGCTTAAAGAATAAAACAATTTTTTTCTCAGGAACTCCTTAACCGGTTTTCACAAGATAGGTATCATTTTGATCAGAAGGATCAACCCTATCAGGCATTATGTCTGGTTTAATAATGTTGATCCTATTGAGAGTTGCCCTTTAAGTCTTCAAAGACAGGAAAAACCAGTCTCTTTGGCCACAATGAGGCACGGCCTCCACCATACGCAGGCAGATGGCGTTGAAAGGCATGAACGGCGACGCGAAACTCTTTGCGGAGTATTTACTTCCATTTGACAATGTTTTATTTTGCCGTGTCTGCTCTCATCTCGCTCTGCTTTGTGCCACTTCCAAGGCAGAGAATGTAACATCTGCAAAAGACGCATCTTTGTCTTTCCCCTCCTCTTGGCCCCGTCTTGACACGTGCTCAGAATCCCCTACCGAAGGCGTAAAAGGAACTTCCAAAGGGAACCTTGTTGTTCACATCACAAGGCTCGGAACATCCTACACAAACCATATTGCTTGAAATTGATTTTGTCTTCCGGGGCTTTTTTTTTTTTTTTGTGATTTAGTTAAACAGGATAATGCAACAGAGAATGCGGAATTTGGATGCATCTTATCTCCGATGTTTATTTATCTCCTTCCAGCATCTGCCTGTTTATCCTTCTCTCAGTCTCTTTAGATTGAAGGAGATCTGAGCGAAACCAAAGCCACCGAGATGCCGTTAAGGAGTTTTGACATGCACGGAGTATTTTCACTTAGTGTCTGAAGTCTTCATATTGCATCAGTGGAAAGTCATTACATGGGGACGTTGCTGAGCAACGCTTCCGAATTATTATTTCAGAGGGATAAACGCCACGTTTTTAAGGCTTCGGGTTCTCGAGTCAATTGTAAATACACTGATATCTCCTATATTAAGGGTGGGAGGACAGTGGCCTCATGGTTTGGGGTTGGTCTTCACTTATCCACTGGAGATTGGTGGGACCCATTGGTTGCTTGAATAGGGACACTGACACCCCCTCCACTAACCACATGAGTTTGTATGGGACAACGGTATAGCATGTGTGGTACCAATTATTTCCTAATATTCTGCAACTCTGGGGCTGGAAAGGAGCAAATCTATTTGCAGATTCGGAGATTCGTCCCGAATCTCCGATTTTTTTAGGCACCGAATCGAACCTGAATCTATTCAGGTTCTATTCAGACGAATCTTGTAAACCGACGCCCAGCGCATATGCGATCGACAGTATTCTAGCAGGAGGTAATTGCAGTCCAAGCGATAACCACAGTTTGCGGCAGCAATGATGAAAGTAGACACAGTTACACCTCACACTCTATCAGACCGAGGGGACGGGCGAGGGAAAATGAAAAAAAATTGTAAAAAAATTAATGAAATGAGATAGGAGCTTTTCAATAAAAAAATCTGTGTTTTAGAGGACTGGAGGGGGTTAGATATACATTTCCAGGGCAATTGGAGCAATTTTGGTTCGGAACGAATAGATTCGGACCCTAACCAAACTTTTTGAAAAAGTTGGCGAAAAATCTAAAACGAACCAAATCTTTAACTGTGGGGCATAGTCTTTGACTACAGAGTAGAGACCTTATAGAATTATCTAAAACCAGGATATAAAGGGTCTGGGGCAAGAGGGGCCAAAGAGGACAGCTCTACCGTACACAGCATGGATTGGCTGGTCCAGGGGCAGGCTGGGAACTTAAAGTGGCCCTAGAAAAAATACTAAAAGTGGCCCCGTTTTGTAGTTGGGTTCAAAGAGATGGAAGGCAGGGCCAGCAATACCATATTGTGGGACATTATACCACCCCAACAGAGCCAAATACCACAGTCTACCACAAAATACATCCCCAAAAACTTCCACTAGGAGTCAGTGAGGAGGGCTCAGGTGTCCCCTGGGCATCGGCCCACTTGGAAATATCCCTGTAATGTCTATGGCCAATCCTCCCAGCCATTGGGCAGGTATGCCTCTGTAGCCACATACTCTGTACATCCCTCCTTTGCACTCCGATGACTTCCTTACCATTTTGACTTGCAGCAGAGCTAAGGATGCTCAGATGTCCCCATTTGTTGTAGTTTCAGTGGCTGGGAGGCCCTTCATAGTACACATTGGACCTTAGGGTTTACTGACAACCTATACACACATAAGGTTTCATGCAAATACAAGCTCCTGAGCCGCCCTGATCTCTGTCCTGAAGGTTTTGCATGTGCAGTCCGGATCCCGTCCACGCGGAGAAGGTTATTTGAATACAGGGCAGACGTTTCCATCCACCGGACCATTCTCTGTTCAGCTTTGCACGGTTCTAATTAGGTGTGAAGAGAACAAAGTCCCGCAGTTAAATATTTGAGCAAAGTTATAGGGGAACACAAGAGACTCCTTATTTCTATCTCTGATGATGCATCACATGATTGATCTAAAAAAGGCACAGAACACAAGGGACTATAAGTCTCAGGATACATATCAGATGCAATGGAATATAATATCCATTCATAATTTATAAGGCTGTTGGACAAGGATTATCTTGCTGTAATTTGTCAGTCATTGCACCTAAAACATGTGGGTTGTTTAGGATTAGAAGAAAAAGTGGCTTCTTTTGGCTCGAAATAGCGCCACCCCTGTCCATGGGTGGTGTCTGGTACTACAGGTGAGCTCTGTGGCAGTGAATAGGGTTGAGCTGCATTATTAGTTACACCCTGTGGACAGGGGTGGCGCTGTTTCTGGAAGAAAGCAATCATGTTTTTCCAATCATGGACAGCCCCTTTAAGGTCCATTGTGGTACACCAGGTCCCTACAGGATTGTGCTATGGAGCTGCAGACATTGTGTATACCATTGAATGGCGTCCACATGACATCTGAGGGAACATGCACAATTTCTTTTTGGTTGCATTCTGTACCTTTCACTTCTGTAGGCGCAGGATTGTGGCTTTGTGTGCATAAGGCCATAACATGGGGTGAAGTGCAAGAAAAGACAAAAAGTTGCAATGTTTACACTAAGAGTGATGCACATTGTTCCCAAAATGTCCAAAAATAACAAAATTGTAACATGCTTACTATGTAAATTCGGTGCCTGGCCTGTTGGTGCCACGGTCCTCCACAGAGCGTCCATGGTCATGTGACCCCCGTGGCCAGCACAGAATATATTATATTAAAAAATATTTTTCATTAAACAAAAGGAAGCAATGAAAATTGTATTAAAAATGCATAAAACAAAAAACTAAATTTTGGGCCCTATAGGGGTATAGTCCTCCACTGTACCGCTAATCCGTGGGATCAAGTGTGTGAAAAAGTGATAGTTGTACAGTACGAAGGCAATATAATAGTAACAATGTAATAGTAAGATAAAACAAGAAAAGAACATAACAAACAACAATAGTAACAATTAATGTTGAGCGAATCGAAGCCAAACAAATTGACCTTGATCCAAATTTCAGGAAAAATTTGATTTGCCGCAAAGCCAACTCTAATTTTGATTTTCCATACTTTTTCTACTCTGTTCGGCTTCCACTATAGAATTTTGGAGCCTCCACAATAAAAGTGAGGTTTCTGGCCACACGTGCTCTTTTCCTGCAGATTTTGGTGGGCGCTGACCGGCGCCTCCTGCACCTGCTAATAAAACAGTTAGGGGGAACAATGGTTCATCAGGCGACCATTGTACGGGACAAAACAGTCAGCTGAGTCAATAATCCGGGCCGGGAATGAAAAGGGCGAGAAGGGGGACAATGGGCATGTAAATGGAGGCAGTACAGTACGGCACTTGTCCGGTTTATCACGACTTTTCTGCCACCTTGTCCCAGTGCAATTACCCAACAACAAATACAAATGGGAAGAAAGAAACTTCCCAGAGACCCATGAAGTTATTTTAATGGAAATCTGCTGGTTACACATAGGAGAAGGAATAAAGAAGGAAAAAAGAGGCCCGAGGGGAGGGGAGGAGGGAAGGACGGCTTCTCCGTAATTATCCCACCTGCAAATGTCAGCATAGGAGACAAACCTCCTCCATCCTTCCCTTCTGTACTTCAAAAAGGATTTAATAGCATGGAAAAATGAAATATATATTTATACCCTGCGTTCAAATCAATGTAAAAAATCTAACTTCTATCTTCTGAGAGTGACACAAAGAGAAAGAAAGAAAGAAAGAAAGAAAGAAAGAAAGAAAGAAAGAAAGAAAGAAAGAAAGAAAGAAAGAAAGAAAGAAAGAAATAAGGAGGTAGATAGACAGGAGATGCAGATGAATGAATAGATGAATAGATAGATAGATAGATAGATTAGAGTAGATAGAATAGATAGATAAGATTAGATAAGATAGATAGATATGAGATAGAAAAATAGATATATGAGATAGATTTGAAGATTAGTAAGATATGAATAGATTTAGATAGATAGATAGCATAGATGAGTAATAGGATAGATGAGATAGATAGATAAATAGATGTAGGTTCCGGAGTGCTGCCCTCGTTCGTTTCGTAAGTTTGGCATAAGGATCCATTTGGACTAGCCCCCGGGCATGCCATTGGGCGCTTGCTGGATTACACTTTCTGATTTGATAGAATAGATAGATACTAGAGTAGATAGATAGATGAGATAGGATAGACTAGATTAGATAATAGATATATTAGAGTAGATCAGAATATAGAGTATGATAGACGTATGAGTAATAGATAAGATAGATAGATAACAGATAGATAGATAAATAGATAGACTAGATAGATAGATTAGTATGAGATAGATAATAGATAGAGGTAGATAGATAAGATAGATAGATCAGATAGATTAGAATAGATAGACTAGATAGATAGAGTAGCATAGTCACTAGATAGATAGATAGATAGATAGATAGATAGATAGATAGATAGATAGATAGATAGATAGATAGATAGATAGATAGATAGATAGATAGATAGATAGATAGATAGATAGATAGATAGATAGATAGATAGATAGATAGATAGATAGATAGGTTAGACAGACAGATAGAACATCTCTGTTTGAACACATTTGTTCTACCGTTTTTTGTTTTTGTAATAAGTAACTACCAGAAACTTGGGGACTGATCACTTGTGGCTTCATTAATTCTACCTGTTGATTTCTGACACAGAACAGATAAGCGGTCGCGGACTCTTCCTCACGTTGTTCCTTATTTCTGGGCTCTGTTCTCTGTGATTCTCGAGGTGATTTGTTTCCTTCTGATAAATTATCCGGACAGTCCGATAATGTGCGGCCTCCGCTCGTATTAACCGCCGAGGAACCGCCGTGCAGTGAACTTTACCAAATCAAGATTCACCCGCTGACCTTTACGGTTGGTTCAACCACCACATTATGATAATAAGGATTTTTTTAAAAAATATTTTTATTTGAAGGTCAACATATTGTAATTATTTGCTTCAAGCTGTGGGTTTGGAGATGTGACTTTCCCTATTTCTGGAGCTGATACATATTTCATCTCTTAGTGTTTAGAATTTTATTTGGTGTCATCAGAATACTTGATGGGGCCTTTTCAGACTGTACCACCACGTGGTTGATTATCGCGCACATTGAACAAATATTCTAAAGTGTTACTTTTTCTAGGATTTCGGAATGCAAAATTAAGACTTTTGAAGACGCTTTGTGTTGAAGTTCAGCAAAAATTTCTCTATTCAAGACAGAAAAATCCAAGACACCCAGATAAAGAGGGGTGAACGTATGTTCTGCATACCAAACGCTCGTCAATCAGAGCGACATTGTGCCTGGAAGGGAGACGTGTTTATGTTGTGTCGAAAGGCTGGAATTAATTTTTTGATTTTTAACATTAACTTGTTCGAAAAATCAAGTCACCTCTTTATACAGATGACAGATTCTTCCTCAAATAGTCTGGATCTTTGCACTGTAATTGAGATCCTTGATTGCTTTAATAATGTGGAACCTTGTGGTATTTGTAAAAACTTAGAATTCAAAAAGTTTTTGATGGATGTTTTAGTGCTATGGTATTTTGCAGGTCTGTACTTAGATATACTGTAGGGCTGAATATAGCTACCCATTCCCTGATGCTGGTCAAAGCTATTGTACTATACCCTTCCATTTCAAGCTATCATATCTCTACAATGAGCCATCCAAAAAGTTCCTGAATCATTCAAAAAATTCTTGACTAATATGGACTTTCAGGTCCATATTTAGACCAGCTGTAGGGCCACCTAGAGCCACCTCTGATGTCGCCTCCAGCTGTTGTACCATTTCCCTCCATTTCAGTAGAACATTTCCTTACATTAAACCTTTCAAAAAGTTTCTGAACTTTTCAAAATGTTCTTGAACCATTTAAAAATATTGTAGACAAATGTACCATACATTTGACAGTTGTGTGAAATTGTGCTTGGGGTTTTGCAGGGCAGTAGATGAGTAGTAATTATGGTTTCAGGTAGGTTTGAGCCAGGGGCTGATTGGCCATAGACCTTACAGAGAAATTTCCCGGTGGGCCGATGCCCAGGGGGCCACCTGAGTCCTCCTCACTTCCGGCCAGTAAAAGTTTCTGCGGATGTATTTTGTGCTGCTGGCAGTATTTTATGATGGACTGTGGTACTTGGCTCTGTTGGGGCGGTATAATGTGCCACAATGTGGTATTGCTGGCCCTGCTTTCCATCAATTTGGACCCGACTTCAAAACGGGGCCACTTTTAGTATTTTTTCCAGGGCCACTTTAAGTTCCCAGTCCATTCCAGGTTTGAACAAATCGAAGTATCCAAAGTGAACTTTGCTGCAAATTTCAGGGGAAATTTAATCGCTGTGAAGCTGAATTTCCTCATGGTAGCAAATCAATTTTTCTGAAGTGTCCGTAAAAAAAACAAAAAAAAAAACATATTCACCTCATCCATTTGACCATCTTGCTTGAAGATCCCACGCGGAAGTTTGTGCACGATGACATATGACGTCACCATAACCTCATCATGCACCGTGCAAGATTTTGCGCTGGATTTTTCAATCAAGATGGTCTTGGCGGCCTCTTCATACTCAAGTGGATAAGATGAGTATTTTTATAATTTAAAAAAAAAAAAAACTGATTAAACTCTGAAAGCCCTCATTTTTCATCTCAGATGCCGCACTCAGTGATGAATGTGGCATCTGAGTGGTTCAATGACAGGGGCACCGCAATCGCTGCTCCTGTCATTGTGTCAACTACTTACAAAGAAATGCGCTTTGTGACTAAGTAATTTGCCACAAAGCAAATGTATTTGTGAAATTCGGCTAAGTGGCTGAATGGAATTTTTGTACATTTCTCTCATTATTAGTTTCAGGGTCATAGAACATGTTTCATTATGAAGTGATGCACGGATGGAGAATTTTTGTAAAAATATTTTTGAATTGTGTCTTGTTTGAGGTCACACCCAACAGAGAGTAATGTATGACCTATTTTTGTCCAACTGTTGCAACAGTGGAAGGTTCGGTTTATGGTATTCTCCACTTGCTACATTGTTTACAATTACAAATGTGTCGAGAAACATTTTTAGAACATCTTTTTATACATACAGTATGACAGTCAGCATCAGAATGGTTGATATAATGGAAATCAGGAGAAAAAACAATATGACAATCTCTTGCTTCTTCACTCTAGCACCACACCTATGAAAGATTTGTAACCCCAGGTGGTGACCTTACCATGGGTTCTAGTCTAAACTGGCGCAATATCTGAACATTGTGCCATAATTAACATTAGGGTCCTGCCATGATAGCAGGATGAGTGAATAGAAAAAAAAATAACATAAAGGGTACAAAAATACTAACATCATATTTTTGCTTTCTATACTAAACTGAATAAGTAAATAGTAACATAAACATAAAAAATAAACATAAAGAACAATATATATGTGATTAGTAGTGTTGATCGAGCTCCAAAGGGCTCGGCTGCTCTGGTGCTCAGGTAGAACACTTGGTGATGCTCGAGTCTACAGAGCACCCGAGCACAATGGAAGTCAAAGGGAGAACCAGAGCACTAAACCAGGCACCCCCTGCTCTGCAGAGGGGAGGGTGTCTGGTTCACAGGAAAAGGTCAGAAAATGATGGAAACACCACTGAAATGGTTTGGGAACAGCATGGGGAGGATGTCTGGATGCATCTTGGACTACAAAGTGGCTGCTGGGGACGATGTTGTCCGAGTATTACGCCACTTTTACAGAATGACAATAATACGACCAAAACTGAAGATAAAATCGATTTTAGAGGAAAAATTGTTAGGAAATTACACTGAATGTCACAGGTATTTAGGATGTTCAAACATTATACAGCAGACGTAGCGCAGGGAATGTCGCCTTAGTTAGTGGCAGAACAAGTTACACTGAATGTCACAGGTATTTAGGATGTTCAAACGTTATACAGCAGACGTAGCGCAGGTAATATCGCCATCACAAACGGCAGAAAAAATTACACTGAATGCCACAGGTATTTAGGATGTTCAAACGTTATACAGCAGACGTAGCGCAGGTAATGTCACCTTGATTAGCGGCAGAAAAAATGACACTGGATGTCACAGGTATTTAGGATGTTCAAACGTTATACAGCAGACGTAGCGCAGGTAATATCGCCATCACAAACGGCAGAAAAAAAATACACTGGATGTCACAGGTATTTAGGATGCACAAATGTTATACAGCAGACGCAGCACAGGTGGTGTTATGGTCAGGCAATTTTACACAATTTTTGCCCCACAAAAATATATATATTGCAGCCAGATAAAACAATAGTCCTGAAAAGGACTTTTGGGTCTTTTAAAAAGAAAAACTAAACCTTCCTAGCCAAATCCTATCCCTACACCATCTGTCCCTCTTTGCAGCAGCTCTCCCTAACTAAGACTGAGCCGGGTCACAAGTCACTGGGTGCTATATAGCACCAGATGACGCGTTCCCGGCCAGTAACCAACATGGCTACGGCATTACAGTGAATGCCAGTACCTCCCTGCACGCTGATTGGCTTTGTAGCAGCCAAGAAACGTGCGGGGAGGGGACTCGAGCGTGGTGCTTGAGCACACACGGTGTTCGGCCGAGCATGCTCGCCCAACACGAGTGATTAGTACTACTAATTGCAATAATAATAATCATAATAATATCAATAAAAAATTGCAAGCCTTTAAGGAGAAATTTTTAATATTTCTAACATATCTATAAGGATATTTCACAAGAATGTAAATTATTATATCATGGCCGATACCAATTTAATGATGTCATTTCTTCCCATCACCAGATTATTTGAATCTAGTGAAATATTTCCTGTCAGACTTATCCTCCCTGAGGTTTCTGTCATTATTGACATCCCAGGAAAGAAGTGTGCTTTAAATATAGTCAAATCACAATCCACATATAATCCTCTCTGTCTATGTAAATCATCCAAACGCATTATCAGTGACCTGAAAAATACTGAGAGAAGCAAAATGAAAATCGACCTGGTAAAAAATGTATTTTTATTGGTACAAAATATTAAATGTTAGAATGTTACAGTTTTATGCATTGCTCTCTTTTCTCCCATGAATTTGTGTATTGGTGGCATATGGATAAACATTTCTGCAGCTTTTATGATTCTGCAGTTTAAGCTTTCATGATTTGCAGATTCCATCTCAGACAGTCTCTAGATAAGATGGATCCCCTACAGGTTGTGTGATAAGTAGAAGTGGGCAAAGCCATAAAGGAAGTGATAGCAATTTTTGAAACAGCTTGTGACACTGATCCTTGATGGATATTTAAAATTCAATATAAAGAATATCTGAGCTGTTCAAAGAATTCAGATCATTGTTTGGGTGTTAGATCCGAGACTGATAAACCTAGCAACATACTATATAATCCTTTGCTGAAAGCAATATAATACACTACTACAATACTGCTCCTATGTACAAGAATATAACTACTATTAATACTGTCCTATGTACAGAGAATATAACTACTATAATTACTGCCTCCTATGTACAAGATATAACTACTATATTACTGCCTCCTATGGTATAAGAATATAACTACTATAATACTGCTCCTATTGTACAAGGAATATAACTTACTATAATTGCCTCCTATGTTACAAGATATAACTACTACAATTACTGCTCCTATGTACACAGAATATAAACTACTATAATACTGCTCCTAGGTACAAGAATATAACTAACAATTAATACTGCTTCCTATGTATAAGAATTAACTACTATAATACTGCTCCTATGAACAAGAAGTATAACTACTATAATACTGCTCCTATGTACAAGAATATAACTACTACAATACTGCCTCCTATGTACAAGAATATAACTACTATAATACTGCTCCTATGCTACAAGAATATAACTACTATAATACTGCTCCTATGTATCAAGAAATATAACTACTATAATACTGCTCCTATGTACAAGAATATAAACTACATAATACTGCTCCTATGTACAAGAATATAACTACTACAATACTGCTCCTATGTACAAGAATATAACTACTATAATTACTGCTCCTATGTACAAGAATATAACTACTATAATACTGCTCCTATGTACAAGAATATAACTACTATAATACTGCTCCTATGTACAAGAATATAACTACTATATACTGCTCCTATGTACAAGAATATAACTACTATAATACTGCTCCTATGTACAAGAATATAACTACTATAATACTGCTCCTATGTACAAGAATATAACTACTATAATACTGCTCCTATGTACAAGAATTATAACTACTATAATACTGCTCCTATGTACAAGAATATAACTACTATAATACTGCTCCTATGTACAAGAATATGACTACTATAATACTGCTCCTATGTACAAGAATATAACTACTATAATACTGCTCCTATGTACAAGAATATAACTACTATAATACTGCTCCTATGTACAAGAATATAACTACTATAATACTGCCTCCTATGTACAAGAATATAACTACTATAATACTGCTCCTATGTACAAGAATATAACTACTATAATACTGCTCCTATGTACAAGAATATAACTAACTACTATAATACTGCTCCTATGTACAAGAATATAACTACTATAATACTGCTCCTATATACAAGAATATAACTACTATAATACTGCTCCTATGTACAAGAATATAACTACTATAATACTGCTCCTATGTACAAGAATATAACTACTATAATACTGCTCCTATGTACAAGAATATAACTACTATAATACTGCTCCTATGTACAAGAATATAACTACTATAATACTGCTCCTATGTACAAGAATATAACTACTATAATACTGCCTCCTATGTACAAGAATATAACTACTATAATACTGCTCCTATGTACAAGAATATAACTACTATAATACTGACTCCTATGTACAAGAATATTAAACTACTATAATACTGCTCCCTATGTACTAGAATATAACTACTATAATACTGCTCCTATGTACAAGGAATATAACTACTACAATACTGCTCCTATGTAACAAGAATATAACTACTACAATATTGCTCCTATGTACAAGAATATAACTACTATAATACTGCTCCTATGTACAAGAAGTATAACTACTATAATACTGCTCCTATGTACAAGAATATAACTACTATAATACTGCTCCTATGTACAAGAATATAACTACTATAATACTGCTCCTATGTACAAGAATATAACTACTATAATACTGCCTCCTATGTACAAGAATATAACTACTACAATACTGCTCCTATGGTACAAGAATATAACTACTATAAATGTCCTATGTACAAGAATATAACTACTATAATACTGCTCCTATGTACAAGAATATAACTGCTATAATACTACCTCCTATGTACAAGAATATAACTACTATAATACTGCTCCTATGTACAAGAATATAACTACTATAATACTGCTCCTATGTGCAAGATTATACCTACTATAATACTGCTCCTATGTACAAGAATATAGCCTAGCTATAGCGCCATATGGTGACAAAGCACTGCTCACAAGTAATTCTATTAAAGGTCTTGGGCACCTTTTTTCACAGAGAAATATAGAAATAGTGGTATTGCGGCACTTTTGTGTGACTTTTGAGTAGCGCAGTTCTTGTCTTGTATTCTTGTCGTCTGTTATATGGAACAATTATTAACTACATTCATGAACCTGCGGCAGATTTCAGGAGCTTCTCCTTTAATCACACGACGTGCGGATACCTGCCCGGGTCCAGGCGGTTTTCTAATATGAAAATGGTTTTCTTGCCCTTTAAAGGTAAAATCCAATCTGCTTTGCTGAGAGCTGAACAATACATTTCATTACGGCTTCTGCGGATCCAGCCTGGGATTGAGCTTGTCGGATTATGCCATCTTTTGTTGTGGCAGGTGTATGCCAGAGGGCAGGTTTAGAAATCCTCGCGTTATAGAATTGCATTAACCCAGCCCTGAGTCAGGTATGTACAATGCTATTAGGTGAGCCCTCCTTCCGGCGTCCTCTCCGTGTAGTCGCCGCACAGACAACGCCTGTCCTATCTATTAAGGTGATGAAGGTTTACAAATGAATATCAGCGTTCATCTCTCCCCGCGTACTGACCTATAATACCGCGCGGTGGGTAATGGGCTCTGAAATGGCCAAACGGATTAAACTGGGTCAGACTTGAGAGATGGAAAAGGGTTCATAGGAAGGAAGTCATTCCAGTCCGCTAGATACAATCAGAGGATACAAAGGGTTAAAGTATCCATCTGTACTGCTTACTATGTGTCCAGGGATCTCTTCACAACCCTATAGATATAATCTACATGAACAGATAAGGAGATACAGCCTGTGATAGATTCAAGAGCTGCATTCAGAATTCTGCAGGCTTTTCTGCTGAAATCTACCAGCATTTATTTTCTGTTCAGTCTCAATACATTGTTTATTCAGTTTTCTTAATTCAGTGGTTTCTAGAGTCATCCCATTTCCAATTCTAAAAGTGTCCAGGTCAACCATTGGTGATTTGTTTCCCTTAACATCTAGCAGAATTGTGACTATGAGTGCAGCTCTGGAATATAATACAGGATGTAACTCAGGATCAGTACAGGATAAGTAATGTATGTACATAGTGACTGCACCAGCAGAATAGTGAGTGCAGCTCTGGAATATAATACAGGATATAACTCAGGATCAGTACAGGATAAGTAATGTATGTACACAGTGACTGCACCAGCAGAATAGCGAGTGCAGCTCTGGAGTATAATACAGGATGTAATTTAGGATTAGTACAGGATAAGTAAGGTATGTACACAGTGACTGCACCAGCAGAATAGTGAGTGCAGCTCTGGAGTATAATACAGGATGTAACTCAGGATCAGTACAGGATAAGTAATGTATGTACACAGTGACTGCACCAGCAGAATAGTGAGTGCAGCTCTGGAGTATAATACAGTGTGTAACTCAGGATCAGTACAGGATAAGTAATGTAATGTATGTACACAGGGAGTACTGGGAAGGTCACTGGTTGTAACTGGTCATCCCCTCAGATTAGGATGAGCGTGGCCGCTTCACCCGAGGTCTCTGTCGCTGAATTAAAGGGACTTTGTGTTCTGCTAAATGATAATGTAACGCTTCATCCCTTGAGAACTGATCCTGAAGAAGAAAGAGCCGCTTCTTAATGGAAGCGTGTGATGAAGGCATGTTTGGTGTCTGAAATCCGTCCGTGAGGATTCTCATGGGGCCCCTCATCCCACTGACGTATTTTAATTATTAATATCGCCCCTTTGTCTGATGCTGCGTCTTTAAGGCGGGTTTTATGGAGTTAAAACCACATGAAAGTTCCCGGAGCACAAGCCCCTGATTGTGGTTCCTGTGATGATGTCACTGCTCTGTGCAGGGGACAATGGCCGGGCTGACAGTTATGGGTCGGGCGGACTTTACGTGGATTTACTTCTTCATCTTCATCCTCCTTTATTCTTCAACAACAAAGTAATTGTCTACAAATCGTAGCCGCCCGGAGATTGCCGATCCTGCAGGCTACGACTTGTCATGTTACCGAGGGGAGGAAGGGGGCTCTGGGTTTTATTGCATGTTCATTTTTGTATTTATAAGAGTTGAATCCCCCTATTAAGGTGTGCAGTATTAGAGATGGGGGATTCGACCCTCTATTACTCATCCTAGAAAGTTTTGTCTGGACATGTCAAATTAGCAAGTTCAGAGTGATTGGGCACCATAAGATATTGAGTAGATAGACAGATAATAGATAGATACAAGATAGATAGATAGATAGATAGATAGATAGATAGATAGATAGATATGAGATAGATAGATAGATAGATAGATAGATAGATAGATAGATAGATAGATAGATAGATAGATAGATAGATAGATAGATAGATAGATAGATAGATTAGATATAGATAGATAGATAGATAGATAGATAGATAGATAGATAGACAGATATAGAGAGAGATAGATAGATAGATAGATAGATAGATAGATAGATAGATAGATAGATAGATAGATAGATAGATAGATAGATAGATAGCAAGATGGATGGATAGATAATAGATAGAGATAGATAGATAGATAGATAGATAGATAGATAGATAGATAGATAGATAGATAGATACAAGATAGATAGATAGATAGATAGATAGATAGATAGATAGATAGATAGATAGATAGATAGATAGATAGATAGATAGATAGATAGATAGATAGATAGATAGATAGAGATAGATAGATAGATAGATAGATAGATAGATAGATAGATAGATAGATAGATAGATAGATAGATAGATAGATAGATAGATAGATAGATAGATAGATAGATAGATAGATAGATAGATAGATAGATAGATAGATAGATAGATGATAGATAGATAGATAGATAGATAGATAGATAGATAGATAGATAGATAGATATAGATAGATAGATAGATAGATAGATAGATAGATAGATAGATAGATAGATAGATAGATAGATAGATAGATAGATAGATAGATAGATAGATAGATAGATAGATAGATAGATAGATAAGATAGATAGATAGATAGATAGATAGATAGATAGATAGATAGATAGATAGATAGATAGATAGATAGATAGATAGATAGATAGATAGATAGATAGATAGATAGATAGATAGATGATAGATAGATAGATAGATAGATAGATAGATAGATAGATAGATAGATAATAGATGGTAGATAGATAGATAGATAGATAGAAGATAGATAGATAGATAGATAGATAGATAGATAGATAGATAATAGATAGTAGATAATAGATTATATACAGCTCCAGTAATTATATACCCCGGTACAGTATGTTGCTTGTGCTCTTCTGACTCCTTGCACTCAGGGACCGTCGCCCCCTCGCCCTCGACGCCCCGTCGCCCGGTTATACCCTGTATAAGCACAGGATAGGAGCTCTGATGGCGGCGCTCTTCTCTCTTGTACTATTTCTAGAATCTTCTGTAGCCTTTCCACTAACTTGCTGGATTTTCATTTTAATTAAAAGTAAATGAACTTACAGAACAATTTATTAACCATTTAATTGTCATCCGCAGGTTCTGTCCCCTTTTTCATTACCGCTCGCCTCATAATGGAGGGAATGTAATTAGAGAGCTCGGCGAGTTCATTGTATTTGATTCCTATTTTGTATCCAAACATATTACATTACAGAGCGCCCCGAGACGGTTCCTTCTCCGCCCATTCAGAGCAGAATTAATCTCCGAGCACCGGAGCCCCGGACATTTTCCCGGCTGTCAGATGCGACGCTCCCCCCTTTCATACTCGCTCGGTATTGAGTTTCTTTTCAGGAAGAAATGTAATAGTCGTGTAATCACATCGCAACGTATTGGGTGACTTGTTACATTCTTCCCGGGAGAACTCATCGCCTTTTCCTTTTACCTTCAGACCTGGGCGAGTAAATGGGGCTTTATGTAGAGTTAAATGACATACATTTGTTGGGACGATTACCGTGTCCCGGGCCCTGGGTGACATAAAAGACCGGAATCCTCAAAAGTAAAAAGAAAAATCTATAATTAATGAGTTCAATTATGTGGAGTAGAGGACACTAATAGCCGTCCTAGGGACCTAATTGTCCTCCGGACGTGCAGTTCTGTCATCTGCAGATTGTCCCCATTTCTTCTCTGTCTATAGACATTGAACTCTATTCCTCCTTACCCTCCGCACACATGCATGCTTGGCTCTGTCTAGCATGCATGTGTTTACAATAGGCATCATGGCATATATTGCTGACAGACATCTCTTGGGCATGTTGAAATCCATCTGCCTGATCATCATGTCCCTGACATCGGTGGAGAGTCAGGAGATTCCCATACACATCTGACAAAATTGGCGAATTTAGCTGATTTTCATTGGATTTCAATGGCCACCATTATGCAGATCATGTACATTAGATTAAAGTCAGCAGAACCCACCAGTTTTTGCAGGATCAGATGACCACAGATGTCAAGAAAAAAAGGATCAAACAGTTGAATTTCAGGGTGTCTGATCCTAAGGGGAGATAAGCTCCTGTCAGAGGTGTCAGACAGAGGCTTAATCCCCTTTGTCCATTCAGAATACATGCATGCTCAGCCTGTATGGATGGTTCAAGAGGAGCAGCCTTCAGTCAACAGTTATCTAAAGTGTAGAGTCACCTTGAGTTGACTATGTATGTCTGTAGACCGGTGATTCTACCAATTCAAAGAAGCCACTATTTTAATGGCAATGCATTTGAAATCCTTTGGTACTGCTTGGAGATTTTTGTAAGCCGAAGTCTTAGATACAGAGGTTCTCCAGAAGTGCCAACGGATTCATGGAGCCTTCATGAGTTCAGCACCGTTGAGATCACTGGGTCTTCTCAGTGTTGGATGTGTCAGGTTATGGACTACTCCAACCAGTATTGAGGGACTTACCAATATCTTGAATGTTGGGATCTTTTCATTTTTGAACATTATGGTAGTCCCAGCTCATGGGTATCAACTCGATGACTTGTAGAAGAAAACGTCAACCAGACGGACCTTTGGACAATCTGATAAGTCTATGGGTATAATTTTGACTAGCCTTGACCAGCAAATTTGATTTTTGTACCTTGAAATATGAAGACTAGAGATGAGCAAATTTACAAAAATTTGCTTTGGGGTCGATTTGTCCAAATTGACCAAGAAATTCTGTTTGGATATAAATCAATTCTACACAAATCAAAGGCACTCTCTATATCTCTCTCTCTCTTTCTCTTTCTTTCTCTTTCTCTCTCTTTTCTCTCTCTCTCTCTCTTCTCTTCTCTCTCTTCTCTTCTCTCTCTCTCTCTCTCTGTCTTCTCTCTTTCTCTCTCTCTCTCTGTCTCTTCTCTCTCTCTGTCTCTCTCTCTGTCTCTCTCTCTCTCTGTCTCTCTCTCTCGTCTCTCTTCTCTCTGTCTCTCTGTCTCTCTCTCTCTCTCTCTCTCTTCTCTCTCTCTCTTGTCTCTCTCTTCTTTCTCTCTCTTTTGTCTCTCTTCTCTTTCTCTCTTTGTCTCTCTCTCTCTCTCTCTTTCTCTCTTTGTCTCTCTCTCTCTCTCTTTCTCTCTCTGTTCTCTCTCTTCTCTCTTCTCTCTCTCTCTTCTCTCTCTCTTCTCTCTCTCTCTCTCTCTCTGTCTCTTCTCTTTCTGTCTCTCTCTCTCTCTCTCTCTTTCTCTCTCTTGTCTCTCTCTCTCTCTCTCTTTGTCTCTCTCTCTCTTCTCTCTCTTTCTCTCTCTCTCTTTCTCTCTCTGTCTCTCTCTCTCTCTTCTCTCTCTCTGTCTCTCTCTCTCTCTCTCTCTTTCTCTCTCTCTCTGTCTCTCTCTCTCTGTCTCTGTCTCTCTCTCTTTCTCTCTTTCTCTCTCTCTCTGTCTCTCTCTTTTCTCTCTCTTTGTCTCTCCTCTTTCTCTCTTTGTCTCTCTCTCTCTTTCTCTCTGTCTCTCTCTCTTTCTCTCTCTCTGTCTCTCTCTCTTTCTCTCTTTGTCTCTCTCTCTCTCTCTTTCTCTCTTTGTCTCTCTCTCTCTCTTTGTTTCTCTCTCTCTTTCTCTCTGTCTCTCTCTCTTTCTCTCTCTCTGTCTCTCTTTCTCTCTCTCTCTTCTACCAAATTCAAATTGAAAATTGATTTGCTCATCTCTACTCAAGATGTTCCACCACACCCACCATCAGTGCAGTCTATTTGATAAACCTCACAGGAACCATACATTCCCACCATCTAGGACTATAGCAGGACAATATTACCTTCACGAAGTCCAATTTTTTTTGCAGTCTATTGTCTTCCGCTAGGAAAATAAGTTATTGATTGAAATTCTAAACTTTTCTCTCTTTATTCCCCTGAAGTTATACCCACTAAAGCTTTATCTCTGCCTTTTTATCTTCTTTACCTTTGCTCGATTTTCTCCAGTCATTTCATAAACACTTGACAGGAGCCCTTCTTTATATGCGGCTCCATCTCCCACCCCTAACCCCGGCTCTTTGCAAATTTCTGAACAGCTGTCACGCTTCTTGGTTTTAATTGGACCATTGTGAAACTCATTTCATGGGAATCATCTCCCTCTTCGCGTTGGGATCACAGAGTAGTCTACACAAATCTTCCATTTTGTCCTTCCTCCGGCAGATACAAAGTATCTCCTTGGTCATTCGGAATGAATCATCGCTAAGGAAAGAGAAAAAAAAAAAACCTGGTCCTATCAGTCATAAAGTGTTTAGTGTGACCTTCCGAGCAGTAACACTAATTATTATAACACGAGTCAGGAATGTGAGAGTGATAATTAACAGAGATTTATCTGAATGGGCAGTTCGAGGAATGCTTTAGCAAGTTAGCCATCCATGTTGTCATGACAGCATCACAAATTTGTTTTATGGAGTGGGTTAATTAGGATAATTAAGAACTTCTGTTGTCCTGTTGTGTGTTTTGTAGTCACGTCTATATCAGTGTTATCTTACAGCCGGATTTACTACATTGCAGTACTACCATTAATTAGAAATACTAATCTCACATTACTAGGAGTCATTTTTGCTAATATGTTACACAATTTACCTGTGTATCTCACCTATGTTCTTAGTGTAGTACAGACCCAATGAAATGCTTACTTTAGAGGAGAACTTTTTTTTTAATTAGAGTTTTAATTAGAATTTTTGGGTTATTTCGCGAAAGTTTATTTGATCTTTAAAGATTCGGTTTGTTTTAGGCTTGCCAAATTTTTGAAAAATAATTGGTTTTGGATGTGAATCTATTCAGAGAGAGAAAGCCTTCTACTGTGGATTTCTCTGCAATTTATATGCATTGTCCGGGGGTGCTTTTTATCATTATGGAGAGCGCCTAGTATGCATAGTACGTGTGAGCTGAGCAAAGAAACTTTGCTTGACTGCGGTGAGTATGCATGATGAGTATCGTAACTGGCTAATTTGAATATCTTTCCAAGAAACCCAGAGGGGCATTCCCTGACTTACAGTACTGCACACAGTAATCTGCATACTAGGCGCTCTCCATAGTGAGAAAGAGCTCCTTCCTGAACTATGCATAAATATTGCCTAGAAACTGACAGCAGCATACTAGGCGCTCTCCATAATGAGAAAGAGCACCTCCCTGAACTATGCATAAATATTGCCTAGAAACTGACAGCAGCATACTAGGCGCTCTCCATAATGAGAAAGAGCACCTCCCTGAACAATGCATATATATATTGTCTAGAAACCCACATCAGTATACTAGGCACTCTCCATAATGAGAAAGAGCACCTCCCTGAACAATGCATATATATATTGTCTAGAAACCCACATCAGTATACTAGGCACTCTCCATAATGAGAAAGAGCACCTCCCTGAACAATACATATATATTGTCTAGAAACCCACAGCAGTGTACTAAGCTCTCTCTCTATATCAAATTCACCCAAAACTAATTACAAAAATTCCAAACTTTTGGATAAATTTGGTATGACTTCCAAACCAGTAGAATCAATTTGCTCATCCTTAATTAGATCCTATTGATATTTTGCCCAAGCAAGTTTTACAATGTAACAAATAGTGGAGATGGAAGTCTTCGGTATGACTATGGGCTAGCCCCACACAACCACTTCCAGGGCACAAAAACCAACGCTGCTTAAAATCCAATGGCACCTGAATACTTCAATGCTTTTGTCAAGCTCTAGGTTGAAATGTGAAAATGCGGAGGCCATTTGGTTTTTTGGTTTCCCTTCGCTTTGGTACACCCCATGAGATTGTAAAAACTCTGCTGCTGTCTCATCTTCATGGGAGAGATCCACGTTGATCTTAAAGGGATAATCTCATAAAGTAGGATGGTTGGAGGGGTCAAACCTCTGGACCATAACCATTGATCTTGAGAACGAAGCAGCCACAATGGTGATTCACCGATGTGACTCCTTCATAGTCTTTCCATGCACAATGGTGCCCTGGCCACCGGCTAAGCAGGTAACTGCAGCAAAACTCCACTCCGGTACATGGAGGTGGCTGCCATTCCCAACATAATGGGGTACCATTGTACAGGAAACATCAATGAAGTGGCTGAAGTGCTAAGTCAGCAATGCTACTGCATATAGGGATGGCATATGCTATCACTTTAAGAGATGGGAGTACACCTTTAACAACATCTATGACCATGTTGACACTAAACAGATCGGAGCATCCATCGGCATTTCTGTCACTTTTGATGACAGGGCAAAGGAACCAAAACAGACCCCACTGGACACCACTGTAAGTTGTCATTGGATGGATCCAGCACAGCAGCGTAGGTTCTACAAGGCAAATGTGAACAGAGTCTAGGGGAACCTGCTATCTCTAAATAAGTCTAATGAAGTGAGAATTGTTGTATTAATTATAAAATTTCATTTATTTTTTTTTTTGACCCAAATAGTTGTTACAAATCCATAACATCTACTTCATCTCCCCCTGGGGACACCGGCGAGTATTCTCGATGCTATTCATAGGGTTAAGTTTCAGTCTTGGTGACTCATCTGGTGGTTGCAGATTAATGGTTGCAGTGAAAAGGGCACCGCAGTGGAAATCTCCAGAAATGGATCCAGAGACCTCGTTATCCTTCAGTGAACTATGGCGCCAAGCCTGTAGCACATGATATAAAGGCCACGCAATGACTCCCCGCTATTTACAGGTCTCATAGACAGCACAAGCCCTAGCCCTGCAGTTTGCAGATTGCTTTGGCTTTGAGGTTTGTGCATTTAATACAGCGTTCACACTTTAACAGTGAGTGCACTCGGTAATAACTAGTGCACGTCAGGCTAACCTCAGCTATATTGAAGGTCTAGTAATGAGCTCCACCCACTCACATTCAGATTAACTATAGGGCAATGAAATAGTTAGAATGCCGGCAGCCATTTTGAAATGGGAGATCATTAATGCATCCAATGAAATTGGTCCGGTTGTGTTTCTTTAATTTGTAAACTATACATTTTTGAACCTTTGGATTTTTTTCATGGTCATCTATATTTTCATGAATATTACTTTAGCAATGTTCTTAAAGGGGTTGTTATACCATGATAACTTACCTAACCACAAGATAGTAGATAAGTATCTGATTGGTGGGGGTCTCACCCCTGGGACCCTCACAAGACCGTGGATTCCTCAACAGTAAATGGCGTAATTGTTACCGCTCCATTCATTTAATGCTGGAGATGGTAAGTACTAGATTTGTCTTCTCTTTGGCAGTCAAAGGTAGTTGAATGACCATTACTCGATTTGATCCTAAGATTCCGGACTCGGTTCCTGTGATCAGTAGGACTCATCAGATAGTTACCCCTTATTGTGTGGATTGTGGATAAGTTCTTATGGTGGGACAACCCCTTTCATGGGAGCCTATCATCAGGTCAGGTTCTTCTTTGATTAAGGTCACATGATACCTCATCACAGTTGCAAGATTGCCCCTGGGCACCCACAAAATAGTCTAGAAAGTTCTAATCTGGGGGTAGAATACATGTGCCCCACCTCCATGACTCTTTCTCTTAAAGGTCAATCCTGGAGGTTGGTGTCTGATACGACCCCCTGGTCAGTGACTGGTAGAGTTTTCAGACCTCCTGATGGACTCTGGGGAGATGTTTAGTGGGTACAATTTTATAATCCTCTCTCATGAAGGAAATCTCATTACCCTTTATTTTTGCATTTCTGCTTGGAACACCCGGTCCTGAATGGATGAGTAACTTCTACTATGAGAGATGCATTTTATCTCTGACCCCATCCCTCATTTTGCATTTTAGTAATCGTCAGCAATTAGTCCATTCAGCCTTCATCAGCTTGCGTGGATTATTTGACGTTTCTGAATACCAACATGCTTATTTGCAGAGATTGTTTGCCTCCGGATAGACAGACCATCCGCTCTTGGCATATTAGTGAAAGCGCTCTCAATGACAGCCAGACAAACTTGCCTCATGAATTGAATTGTTTAGAGTAATTAGCAATTGTTTTCGGTACTTTTGTCAAATGGACCTACTTAGACATGCTTGGGCAAGGCTTCAAAAAGACAATCGGTAGAAAAAGTAACGCTCTGCCAGCCAGGGACACAGTCACGGCTGCCAAGAATTCTCCTTCTCCCGTCAAATAATTTATCTGTCCTGTGAATCCTGCTATTCCGCTAATGTAATTATAAAATTACCTTCCTTACTGGTGCTCTATTCTCCTATTTCGTAAGATTTATGGTTGGACGACAAGTAATGGGCAGTTTTCTTTTTTTTTTGCACTTTTCTGCCGCTTCGTTCAGTACTCTTCTGTGCCAGAACATTTCTAGCTCTTTCCGTGCAGACCTTCAAGTGGTGGAGTTGCCTTTGGGGCACTTGTACAACGTAATGAAATTTATCTCTGTGAAGCAGGGTTGTAAAAAAAGTATGGGTCTACAAAGCTACTCACATACCTCGATGTTACCAGCTGCCATGGCTAGTGGCATGGGGGGGGGGGGGGTGATGGCAATATTTGAAGAAGTATTCTTGTTGTCAAAATGTATCCCCTATTAGGTGGGGATCCTACCAGTGGAGCCCCCACTGATCATGAGAATGGGTTCCTCAGGAGACCCCCGAAATCAGAGTGGTAGCCCAAGCATCGGCACGGGAGTTCTGGAGACAGCCAACTACAGTGCTTGGATATTTCTGGAACTCCCATTGAGATGATCCATTTTTTGGGGATCAATTCTTTGTGGTGTCTCTTTCTCATGATCGGTGAAGGTTCCATTATTAGTATAGGAGATACTGTATTTAACACTGGAATACCCCCTTTAAGTCTCTAATTATTATGGCTAATAGCAGAATATAGATATGGGGCATATACAATGTGGGACAAACATTGGAAATGTTGATGGTCGTCAATGTACCGACTCTATAGGAAGAGAAGGAAGAAGTCTCTGAAGTCTCCCACTATTACACCTAGAACATGGATCAGCAACCTTCAGCACCCTGGCTGTTGGGAAACTACAATTCCCATCATGCACACTCACTCAGCTTCCCATAGAAGTGAATTGAGCATGCTGGGAATTGTAGTTTTAACAACAGCTGGTGTGTCAGGGGTTGCGAATCCATGACCTAGAAGAACTTATTTAGATTTAGTCACTTACCCCAAATCATCTTGATCATCAATATGCTTTCTTACTGCAATATATAGTATCTCATTTGGAAGAGTTGGCGTGGTGCTACCCTAAGAAGATACATGACCGATATAGCTCTGCTTCCGCCTTATATTTTATATGGAGGTGCAGATCACGATAGGACAGCAATGAATACATTTAGGTTTATGAGCTCCCATATACAATTCGATGATATATCCTATGTAACCTTGTGTCACTATGAGCTACCAGGGAGATGTCAGAGACCTTGCTGTTGACCAGTGATTCACGAGCACCATTTTAGAAGGGACCAGCGATTGGACCACAGGTTGGCTCACAATTGGACTATGTATGGATATGAATGTAGTCATCATGGAGTGGTGGGATCCATTTCTAAGAGCTGCATGCTGTCATGGCATGTTGGAGGTTGTAGTTTTGAGAGTCCTGAGCTGGAGACCTATATATTAGGCAATTGCTTTTGCAAAACCTCTTACCCTAAACAAGCGAAAGCGATGAACAGTCCGTTTCCTACCATGTGATACACATGTATCAGCATTATCCATTTTCCCATTCTTTTTTTCGGTATGATTTACGACATCAGTCATTTCTCACAGACTGGAAGTCGATATTTTTGCCACAAAACAGCAATTAAAGCTCCGCTACGTCACCGCACAAATGATTTTACATTCCTGAATGAGTCAGACCCAGATGTCATTCTAGTGATTGATCGACTGTAAGTTAAAAATACAGTGTTTACCCCAGAGCCAACAATTCATTAACACAACCAATGCTGATTTAGCGGTACATTCTCTCCATGTGGCTTGATATTTCCTCGCTATTACCGTGTCTCTTCAATCTATGAAATATTTTTCAAAAGCCTTTCGCTGCTGATTTGAAGCTCTGACCAAGGTTATGCTTGATACATTCTCTGTGAAGATTTTGACGCTTTGATCCTCAAATTGTTCCACTTATTCAATCCGAAAGTAGAGGACTCTTCCCAGTCTCAATATGTCTTCTTATACATAGAATATCTGCAGTCCTGACAATAATAAATTAATCCTAAAAACTACAAAGAAAAAGATGCAAACTTTTCATGTATGTTATTCCCATTAGAGACATTTTTAATACATTGGGGGACATTTATCAAGACTGTTGCTTTCTGTGCTGGTCTTCATATCCCCTCACATGTATGATGCTGATGAGGAGGTGTATCTTCCGGCAGTCCGTGCACCCAGGGGTGTAGCTAAAAAATCATGTGCCCTAGTGCAAGATTTCAGCTTGGGCCCCCCTTACCTCAGTGCTTTGTGGCCAGGGGCAGGGAAGCACATGCACTTTTTATACTACTGGTGTCTAATTATGTGGTACAAGGGTCTTTGGGCCCCCTCAGGCTCCTGGGCCCAGTAGAGACTGCTACCTCTGCACCCCTTATAGCAACGCCTCTGCGTGCGCCTAAACAGAAATCAGCTCAGCTCAGATAATTCTGGCTTCATTTGCACCAGAAAACTGGGGTAAGTTATGATAAATTTGTCTCAGCTGTAGCTATGCCGCCTTTTGAAAAAGTGGCAACGGCGGCGTAAATAGAGGCCTTTTTTTCCCTTCAAAAAGTTGCATTTAAAAAGTCACGAACACACAGCTTGCAACTTTTTAAAGCTTTTCTGGCTGAAGGGAGATGATAAATTTCCCCCATTGTTTTTAATAAAACACAAATGAATAAATAAATAAATAGGTAAATAAACAAATACACAACCAAAATAAAATAAAAGGTCAGCAAATATTTTAATTATTAATAGATCTACGGTAGATAAAAGATGCACTAAGTTTCAATCAAGAAAAAAATGCAATGTTGACATAAAAATATATAATAAAAAAAGATAATAAATAAAAAGATGAAAAAAACAATTAACTAAAACATTGCAACATAAGTAATAGAAAATGTATAGATCAGATATTCAATATTTTCATGAATTTTAACTAATCTTTATTTAATTTAATACAAAGATAGATAGACAGATAGATAATAGATAGATGGATAGATAGATAGATAGATAGATATGAGATAGAGAGATAGATAGATAGATAGATGATAGATATTTAGATAGATAGATAGATAATAGATAGATACAATATGGATAGATAGATAGATAGATAGATAGATAGATAGATAGATAGATAGATAGATAGATAGATAATAGATACAAGATAGATAGATAGATAGATAGATAGATAGATAGATAGATAGATAGATAATAGATACAATATAGATAGATAGATAGATAATAGATACAATATAGATACACATACAATAAGGAAATATGATACCGTGAGGTCAATGTAAAATTTGTAAAAGTGTTAGCATAGCTCCAGGGTGTAATTTGAACAGTTGTGAAAGTATTAGCACTGTGTACAATAGCTCACCTTAACCTTCCACCTATGACCTTGCGTCTGTATCTCGTGCTATGACACTGAGTATAGTCATGACCATCGGCCAGCTGTAGATCAGGTGTACCAGACAAACCCATTAACATGATGTCCATTATTCTGTTGTCTCAGCCATATTGAAAGCCTGTAACTTAATAAAGCCTTTGGTACTTGAGTTTTCTTTACTCATTGTTTGGGCTGGTTATAGCCCCAGAAGGTCTGACCCCAAACAAATTACACTTCTGTTCACCCATCATGTTCTCCTTGACATCAGCTGCCGGCATGGAATATGAGGAAAGTTACAGAAGTTATATAAAATGATTAAATTGAATATCCATCCAAAAACATACTTCTTCACTTGAATAAGAGCAATGTTCGGAGCAGATTACTGTCCTAAAAGACATTTTCTAGGGGATTGGAGCTCAATTTTTCTAACACATTGCTCCAAACCCCCTGAATAGACAGTTACATTTTAACATTCTGGTTGCCTGCAGCCACCACTAGGGGGAGCTTATTGTATTCTAGCTATACAGTGATCTCAATAATATCTCAGAATTCAGTAAGCTCCTGAGCTCCCTCTAGTGGTGGTCATGGTCAGAGGAGTTTATCATGCAATGCTTTGTCTTTGCAAAGGATGTGGAGCTCTCTGATTACTCCAGCGATATTAAGAAATGAATGAACACAGAATGTTACACCCTTACATGAAATGTGAACATTCACTTTAAAGGGGTTGTCTCACTTCAGCAAATGACATTTATCATGTAGAGAAATTTAATCCAAGGTTCTTACTAATGTATTATCAACATTGCCTCCTTTGCTGGCTGGATTCATTTTACCATCACATTATACACTGCTTGTTTCCATAGTTACAGACCACCCTGCAATCCAGCAGCGGTGGTCGTGCTTGCACACTACAAGAAAAAGCACTAGCCTATCTGGTGGCCTGGACCGTGGGAGCACACATAGAAAAGCATGCACAGCAGGTCCCATCCCGGCCACCTTGTATCTGTACTGCAGCAGTGGCCGTGACCACTGGAAATGAGCAGAAGCCAGCAAAGGAAGTAATATGGACAATAACAATACATTAGATTAACTTTCTCTGCATAATAAATACCATTTGCTGAAGTGAGACAACCCCTTTAAAGGGCTCATCACATGACTAATGTAAAAAATAAAAATCAGACATCATATAGTACATGAAAATCTCTTTCTAACAAAGCTAGAACCAGCCCTGTACCTCACATGGATCCAGAGATCTCCACATTCATTGCTCTGACAGCTCATGGGGAGTGTTTTTTCTGTTACAGCTAAGAGGGCGTGTCTCAGCTCTGCCTATCACAGCTCAGGGGGCGTGTCCATGCTCTCCCTATCACAGCACAGGGGGCGTGTCCATGCTCTCCCTATCACAGCTCAGGGGGCGTGTCCATGCTCTCCCTATCACAGCTCAGGGGGCGTGTCCATGCTCTCCCTATCACAGCTCAGGGGGCGTGTCCATGCTCTCCCTATCACAGCTTAGTAGGCAGTTGAAGGATGAAATTGAGCATGTGCGGCCTTCTCAGTGAGCAGGTCAAAGAAATAAGAAAAAAAACAGTAGGTGACGCTATACAGATACAATTTATTGAATAACTCAGTAGCTATGCAAAATTTTAGTTACATGCAATTACAAAAGGATTCAGATCCAGATGCTGGTTTAAAAACTGTAGAATATTTTTCATGGGACAACCCCTTTAATGGCGAGCACTTGTATGACTTGGGTTGCAACTCTGTAATGCTGCACCAGTTTTATCCAATGATACAAAGTAGTCAGGAAGGAGTTACCATAAAGTTTGAAGGAGTTTCATGAACGGAAGAGAATTTTAATGAAGAAGTATCTCATGGTAGACTTCAGCAATATCGGAGCTAATGGCTCGCGACTCATACTCGAGCTCTTCATACAAAAAAAGAGCAGATTCTAAAACATTCTTCTAGTTATTTTTAGCCCCTTCTAACTAGCAATTCATATTCTGCAATGCTACATTACCGAGACGCTGGGAAGTACTTCTCGTTTGGGGAGATCTGATATGATCACTTTATAGTTTAGAATAAGTTAACGTTTGCTATATGTTAATGTTCCAGCTTCCAATTTTTTATTTTGTGTTATTTTTGGTTTATTTTGTTCATTTATATTTTTATTGTATTTATTTGTTTATTTGTTATGATTTAATAGAAAATTGAAACATTCTGTTTACTGCTGAGAAATCAGACATTTTTATTAATGGTATTTTCTATTCTCTTTCCCGCCGGCTGAGAATGCTGTATGTGCCGGTAGACGCTAGGATGTTGAGAGTTATTTGTAAAGTGTGAGGGCAATGTTCTTTGGCTGAACAGAATAATTAGTTATTTAGAGCTTGTAGGCAGCAGGCACACCTGTGACATTCTTCTGCATGAACTACACGGAGAGAAAGCCTGTTGGGAGCGAGGAGTCTGGAGATAGTTGAGCGGTACAGTGCGGTATTGTGCAGCTAAGACATAGAGAAGGGAAAATAAGCCTTTGAAATTAATATGTTTCTTATGCAGCTGGTTCTTTCATAGCCAGGAAGAGACTTGTGAATAGATACCTGCTGTAAGCACCAGGGACACCCTGTACATGTCTATTTTGGATGTTCCAGTTCTAAAGCCTATTGCAATTTATTTTTTTATTGCTATTTTTTTGCTTACTTCAAGGGTTTTATTCACATGTGGCAGATTTGTTGCAGCCATTTTTTCCACTGTCCCATTTATCTCAATGGAGTTTGCTGAAATCCCCATGCTGGCTGCCCAAACAACCCTATTAGATGAATGCAATTGATTGTGAGTCATAGAAAATTTCTGTACCAACATCTGTATATATATATATATTACCACATTGTATGTTATTATTATTATTATTTTTTTTTTTACCAAATTTACCTTTTTTCTATTATTGCTATTAGTTATTTTAGAATAAATTTATTACTACTTATACTAGTATTACGACTACTTCTACCACTATTATTACTACTATTACGACTACCATTATTATTACTACTATTACTACTACTATTACAACTACTACTATTACTACTGTTACTTCTACTACTACTACTACTATTACTACTACTACTATTATTACTTCTACTACTACTATTACTACTATTACTACTTCTACTACTACTATTACTACTACTATGATTATTACTACTACTATCACTACTACTACTACTACTATTACTACTACTATTACTACTGCTACTATTACTACTACTACTACTACTATTATTACTTCTACTACTACTATTACTACTACTATGATTATTACTACTACTATCACTACTTCTACTACTACTATTACAACTTTTACTATTACTACTACTTCTACTACTACTATTACTACTGCTACTATTACTACTACTATTATTACTTCTACTACTACTATTACGTCTACTATGATTATTACTACTACTATCAATACTTCTACTACTACTACTACTATTATTACTACTTCTACTACTATTATTACTACTATTACTACTACTACTACTACTACTTCTACTACTATTATTGCTACTACTACTACTACTACTACTATTATTACTACTTCTACTACTATTATTACTACTATTACTACTACTACTACTACTACTACTACTACTACTACTTCTACTACTATTATTGCTACTACTACTACTACTTCTACTACTGTTACTACTACTACTACTACTACTACTACTTCTACTACTATTATTGCTACTACTACTACTACTACTACTTCTACTACTGTTACTACTACTACTACTACTACTACTACTACTACTTCTACTACTGTTACTACTACTACTACTACTACTACTACTTCTACTACTATTATTGCTACTACTACTACTACTACTACTTCTACTACTGTTACTACTACTACTACTACTACTACTACTACTACTACTACTTACCTTCCTTGGGGGTCCATGTTTTCACGTAAAAAAGAAACAAATTTACATCATTGTATTTTTCCATTTTTTAAAACTTCCAATTATTTGTTATTTCGTACACTAGTAATTTATTCCGACAATGTCTCATTTTACAGAACCCATGTAAACTCTTAAAATACGGGGTTATTACCAAGGTCAGGAGAAAGTTTAATTTCTCTTCTTGCTCGGCAGTTCTAAAATACCCCATTTGTCAACCAAAACCAATGAAATCCAGGGTCTTGTTTTAATTCCTCCTGGCAGCGGCTCTATCAACAAGGAATCTACAATCTTTTGAAATCAGCTTTGTTTTTTCTTCGGAGCGCCGCTAATCTCCTTTTGTAGGAAAACTAAATACATTATATATGTCACCTTTGCCAATATTGATTTTGGTGCTGTGATAAGACATTGGCAGACCCATAACTCAGCAGCATGACCGCGTTCCCATTACAAGCGCAGGTTGGCTTCAATAGAAGCACAATACAATTTTGAACATATATACACTGCTGCACCCGGAAGCTTTTATGACCAATTCAGAAGGGAAATCAATGGCGGGAGTGCAGGGGCATATAACATTTTCTGCAAAACACCTTTCCAAGAAAGCTTGCATTTAACAGTCCCCCTGAATTATGACTTGCCAGATCCTGTTGACTTCTTGGCCAAGGCTCATGTCTTTCTCACTTCCTTATTTCATTCAAGATGTTTATGTGTGTTGGGCCCATCTTTATTAGAACGAAAGCCATTTTTATTTATACATAGATGTTCTAATGTCAGGTCCATAGGACCCATACGGCCATAATGGACACCTTTACTCTCCACATGAGGGTAGAAAGGATTGGCATTATGGAACAGTGAACCAAATATGGCTACCAGGTCGGCACATTCAATAATAATATCACTTATTGCGTGTTACTACAGTAGAAAGATGGTCTGGTGTCTCTTCTCCAAGTCTCCAAGAGGAATAACTAGGTGATGAAGGGACTGTAGGAGTAGGTGTCCCAGCCAAACCAATGTAGAGCCCAACTCAAAGATCTTTCCATCACTGTGTGTGGAAGCAGCAGGATTCACATGATTTATCTATGAATGGGTGGAGATGCAGAACTTACTGTTTTTTCAATGACTGGGAGGAGGAAGCAAGACTTATAGGCTTTCTCTATGAGTGGACAAGAGAAACAGGACTCACAGGCTTTCTCTATCAGTGGGAAAGGGAAGCAGGACTCAGGCTTTCTCTGTGAGTGGGAAAGGGAAGCAGGACTCACAGGCTTTCTCTATCAGTGGGAAAGGGAAGCAGGACTCAGGCTTTCTCTGTGAGTGGGAAAGGGAAGCAGGACTCACAGGCTTTCTCTATCAGTGGGAAAGGGAAGCAGGACTCAGGCTTTCTCTGTGAGTGGGAAAGGGAAGCAGGACTCACAGGCTTTCTCTATCAGTGGGAAAGGGAAGCAGGACTCAGGCTTTCTCTGTGAGTGGGAAAGGGAAGCAGGACTCACAGGCTTTCTCTATCAGTGGGAAAGGGAAGCAGGACTCATGCTTTCTCTGTGAGTGAGAAAGGGAAGCAGGACTCTCATGCTTTCTCAATGAGTGGGAGGAGGAAGCAGGACTCATGGACCTACTCTATGAGTGGGAGGGGAAAGCGCGGCTCACAGGCTTCCTCTATGGATGGGAAGGGGAAGTAGGACTCATGGGCTTTCTCTATGTGAAGAGGAAGCAGGACTCATAGGCCTACTGTATGAGTTAGAGGGGGAAGTAGAACTTACAGGCTTTCTCTATAAGTACAGAGAGTAGCAGGACTCACAGGCTTTCTCTTTGAGTGGGCAGAGGAATCAGGACTCACAGGCTTTGAGTGTGAGAGGAAGCAGAACTTAGGCTTTCTCTATGAGTGGGTAGGGGAAGCAGGACTCATAGGCTTACACTATGAGTTGGAAGGGGATGTAGGACTTACAGGCTTTCTCTATGAGTGGCCAGTGTATGCAGGACTTACAGGCTTTCTCTATGAGTTGGAGGGGGATGTAGGACTTACAGGCTTTCTTTATGATTGAGCGGTAGAATCAGGACTCACAGATCTTTTCTGAATGTGCAGAATTAGCAGGACTTTTGGGTTTCTCTATGAATGGATGAAGGGAACAGACTTTCAGTGAGATTCCTTTCAGAGCATTTTTACATGAAAATTACAATTGAAATGATAGAAAGCTCTGTATCCCACACGTCAGCCCAGCTCCTACTTTTCTGCCCTCAGAAACAGACCTGACAGAACCAATTTATATACTTACCCAGGTCATAGCCCTACTGTCTTTTCCCCAGGACCCAGTGTAGAATTTAGGCTGGCAGCCATTGACCTGATGCTCTATCACTTTACATCTTTGGTTTTTGACCCAGGCTACTGGGCAGTTTCCGACTAATCTGGCACTGGAGAAGTATTGAGCCATTTTATTCAGATTAGCATTGCCTTGGTGATTTTATTTCAATCACCCTCCTTTCTAACCCCCCTCCTCAGATACTTGCCCGCTCCTTGGCAGCGCAAGAGTTAATCTCCTTGGTATCAGGATCCGGCAGAGAGGCCGGCAGATGAGTGTTTTCTAATTTTGTTTCATGCTTTTTAATCTAATCTGCGTTGATATACAGAATTATATTTCTTTTTATGCTTCCATTTCCATATATCAAATGAGGAAAATTATTAATTTGAGAGGAAAGTCACAATTTAAAGGAGATTAGTCTGACTTTTAATCTTGTCTACGTTTCTGTTCATTATGGAGAGTTACGAGGAGATTTAAGCTGCGCCGTTGTATTTGCAGGGAGCCTTTTACTCTATTAGAAAATGGAACCCGACTTAGCCCCACGGTTGCTGCTTTTGACTTGTATTATTCTGGTCGATTTTTTTTCTTTTTTCCCTGTAATTATTACAAGGAGGTTTATGTTAGACGACAGCTCGGGCGCCTTCGAGAGACGTTCCACCGAGCCTCATTAAATTTGAAATTAGTACTTGAAAAAGGTCATCCATAAATATTCTGTTTGTGCCACGTCTCCCTGACATAAATATAGAGGGCACCGGCTGCAGATGTGCCTCCCTCCTAGTAGACCCCATGCACGGTAAGGGAAGGTGTGCAGCTCATCAAATACTACAACCCCTTCCATTGTATTCGGTCTAATTATGAAAAAAACGCAACATCGAGCCGTTATTACTCCTCAACAGGCTGTTTCCTTAAACGTCTGCTCCCCTTTTCCATATGATATACAATGCAATCGAATTTTATGTACTGTCTGACCCACTTAGAAAATGCACGCTGAGTCTTGTGCATCAGTACATTTGATGAAGTCTCTTAAATCAGTGACTCTTCCTTCTTTATTTTCCCTTCTTGGCTAAGATGTATTCACTTGAAGCCTTAAAAGAAAAGCCCCCGTTAGACCCGTACGTAGAGATGTGCTGTACAAATGACATTACTAACCCACTTGGGGCTTAAATGAAGTTTACTTAATCTCAGTCACATATGTTAGGCTAGCTGGCCTACTTTAGAGTGCTGGCAAGCTGGGGAAAAAAAAAGTAAGTCAACTTTGATATGGATAATTTAGTGCTAGAGTCGGCCTACGGGCTGCAGGAGTAATCTCACGAGGTCCACTGAGATGTCTCGAGCTCCTTGGATTGCTTCGAGCAAGGAAGTAGCTAAGAAACTGCCTCCTTACTTGGATATTCTTCTGGAAACATCATTGTCTCTTCTTATAGAAGTGGATACATTGTAACCATTGCAGAGCGTCAGGTGCTTTAATCCCTTTGTGTCTTCTGCAGTGAAGATTTTTTGGAATGCAGTCAAACATGGAAACTAATCTTCTAGATCAGAGGTCTTCAATGATCTGCTGCTGTTCTCTATCTATTGTGTATCAACTGGACAGTTGTAATTCTGGAGTTTTGGATCGTGGGACCTTGGTGTAATACAAGGGCATGGGAGCAATGTGTTATGTATGGCTTCCATTTAACATATACACTCCTAATGTATGTATCAGTCTGTGGAGCCTTCATTGAAAGTTTTTGTGCTTGCATGAGCGCTGCTTTCTCTTCAAAATTACCTGTGCACCATCTCATTTGCAGTGACTACACAATGTAGAGAAGAAGCAGATGTAATTACACTGTGACACCTTAACAAGTGACATGATGCACAGGTAATTTTGAAGGGGAAGCAGCACTAGTACAAGCACCGCGGCCCCTCAAAACAGCTGATCAGCGGCGGTGCCGGGAGTCAGACCCCTGCCGATCGTGAGGATAGATCATCAATATCTTTGTGCTGCACAACCCCTTTAAAGGGTTATTCCCATCTTGGACAATGGGGGCATATCACTAGGATATATCGAGAACAAAGCCCCCGAAGTGAAGGAGAGTGCCCTGCACATGCGCAGCCGCCCTCCATTCATTTCTATGGGGCTGCCAAAAATAGCCGAGCGCTGGCTCGATTATTTCCGTCGGCTCCATAGAAATGAATGGGACCAGTGGCCGCGCATGCACAGTGCACTCCCATTCATTTCTATGAGCGCAGCGGGGAGCTGGGCCTGGTGGTGGCCGGACCCCAGGAAACCCAGGGTCCTCCAGGCGCAGCGCTCCCCGCTCCATTCTCGATATAGGCCTATCGATCCTAGCGATATGCCCCCATTGTCTATAAATGGAAGCCTCCAGTGGATGTCCTACAGGGTCATCTATCTGCCATAATAGGGCCCCATGGTAACGAAAACATATAATGTGCTATATATGGATTTTACTAAATCCATATATGTATGCAATACTACTACACTATTTATATCTTTTGGTGAAGGATAAGAGGTCTCAAGATGACATTCTCAAGGAGGCTCTTGTGGGGCTAACCCTATGGACAAGCTCAGCTTGTATTTGTGGTTCATAGCCTTGTACAAATCAGTGCTTTGTGTTTACAATACACATGGATCCTATGTAGTGGGATGTCCTTGTGTGTGTCCTTGTTTTTAGATACTGGGGTCAGATAAAGCTTTTGCAGGAGCTTCAAGCCATTGCTTTGTTGCACAGTATTGTGGTTTGGGGGTTGATTAATAATCAATCATAAGGCATGTACATCTGTAATGGACACTTCCTATAAGATAAGAAAACATTTTCAAACATAATCATCAATTAGCTAGACATGGTAAACTCTACAGAAGCCTGTAGACATGTAGCAGGGTTCATTTTGTCATTGTGATCTGTGGTGCTCCATTGCCGGTCCATCATGATAATGTATTAGTTTTACCCCTGTCCATTGTACAACTACACATGAGCATGTTTATTTGCAAATGACATCTTCATTTAAGTAACAATTCACCTCCACATCATTCCTGTATCTCCCACTGTGTTTTTGAAGCCATTAGACAAGGAAAGTTGCTACCATAGAGGTCAATAAGATGGTCCAGAAGCTCCAAGCTACTGGAAGAAGCCAGTAAATCCTCAGAAACTATTTGAAACATTGTAAGCTTTGAAGAATGTGAACCTCCTCTCTATTATTCTATGGCACCTCATGTTCTTCTTTTTGAAAGACTTGTAATCGGAGGAGTTCCTCAGAAAAGACGCCGTTGTATGGCTGAATGGCTCCACTCCATAAGGAGTCCATAAAAGAAGTCCATTTCTATAACGTAGCATTCGACAAAGGATAGTAATTGAATGTCACAACCTCCCTGGCCGTTCATTGCCAGTAACACAGGTCAGCCATATTCAATGAGGAAAGGTTAAGTGAGGCTGATCTATGCCTTGTCCCCAAGTGAACCCTGCACCACATGGGCCCCCGATGACGGAGAGAGACTGCCCCGATCTCTGCAGCTCTATGAAGGTTTCGGCTCATTATTTCCTATAATATCACAGTCTGGAAATTCTGTTTCACAACATCCTTTGTTACAAGCCATAAACTAATTGTCTTTTAGATTAGTTACATTTTTGCACAGAAACTCCAACAATTGTTTCAGACTCAGTCAAGAAATTCCATTATTTGTAGCCGAGCAGAACAGTGAATCAATTATTTGTGATTGTAGAATATTCCGGGCTCCGAGCTCGCTTTGTGCTTTGTCTTGGTGGATTATTACAAATGCCGTCTTATATCTGACATCTTCTTCTATGCTAATGTGCTTAGCTTGTTATTTGACTGAGACACAAATGCAGCAAAGGTAGAGATGGCCTTGAATGGCTAATACAAGTGAGGTTATGGGCACCCTCCAGTGTCAAGGCTTGTATGTGGGGTGATTGGGGGTATCTAATGGTGGCATATATATGACAGGGTCAGAGGTATCATGCCTTTACCTTGAACTTGGTACAAAGCTCCAGTGCAAACCTAATAATTTATTATATGTGACACATACATAGTCAATATAAATGATGCCCTTCATCTCTTCTAGTCCCTCACTAGATTCTTTTCGAGACACCATCACCATCTTAAGCCATGTAGACCATTGTCAAGTCTAAAACACCCTTCTTTAACTATTTTTGGATAGACACTAAGTGCAGTATGTCTGGGGGTGTCTTAGACCTTCCTATAGACCTACTCATGGGGAAGCCTAAGACCATAGTGTGTGTCTTGAAAGGAATCCAGTGAGGAAACCAGAATGCAGAGACAGAGAGCAGAAGATATGTTGACAATACATGGGTCATGTTCAGTCCGATTTTAGGTTTGGACGGGAAGAACGCTTCAAGCCTTGTGGCACCTGCAAATGGAGCAACATTTTTAGTACACTGGAGGAGTATATAAGATACAGGCATTGAGAGAGCATTGGGAGAGCAAAGCAGTAAACAAATATTGGCAAGAAAAATTATAGAATAATATGTTTTTTTTGAGGTTCATTAATAGAATCAGGGCTTCTCTAGAATATGTGGGTTCCCACATATGTAAGATGAGATGGGGTAATCTGGAGGAGCCATAGCCATATTAGTTGGCTCCCTGTAATAACTATTGATAGATTCATGGTATTGCCGATTTTTGGGTAGATACACACTTGATAGGACAGCTGTCCATGGCAGCTGCTGCCCTTCTCTCCCCTATGGGCCTCTGTCCCCTTAGGGTGCTTACATGGTCACCTTCAGCATGTGAAAGTCTCAGTGTGCTTCCAAATCCTTCCCCAGCCAATGGCTAGAGGGTGTCCAAGGCATCATCTCTAGGCATAGAGTGCCTGAGCTTTATGGTTCCTGGTGACCAGTAAAGTTGTTTAAGGCTTGTGCTTCTACGGTTCTCCTATGTTTTGCCTGCATTTATACTCTGTTTGCTCCTAACTCGTCTTTAGCCTTGTACCCGCCCTGCCTGTGTTTTCCTACACTTCCAGTTTCAATTCAATATGTCTTTAAGTGAACTCTGTCCATCTGTCTTGTTCATGTTCCTGTCAAGGACCCAGCCAGCCTGCCGTGCCTGTGTCTTCACTTCCACCCAGGCTGCAGGTTTGTCCTGTGTCTCCATTCATCTACACTATCAGTTTGCAGTCTGGATATAGAGACCTGCATTTAAGCCTTAGTGACTATTCATACTGCTTCTGTGGTTTTGGTGCATTTTCTGTATCCTGAGCATTTTGCACCGGAGTCCCTGATCCCAGCTGCCAACTACACTGGAGCTATCCCAGGAGGTGGTGGTCGGGTTGCTTCCCAACAGCGAAGGCCAGATTCCTTGTGCGGGGATTGCTAGGGATGGAATAACACTTAGAGTTAGGGTTAGCCCAAAGCCAGGTCGGGTTACTTCCCAACAGCGAAGGTCAGATCCCTGTACAGAGGTTAAAACAGGGTGAATAATAGGGGTGGAATAACACTTAGAGTTCGGGTTAGCCTAAAGCCAGGTTGGGTTGCTTCCCAACAGTGAAGGCCAGATCCCTGTGCAGGAGTTAAAAAGATAAATAACTGGGGCAGAATAACCCTTAGAGTTACGGTTAGCCTAAAGCTAGGTCAGGTTGCTGCCCATCAGTGAAGGCCAGATCCCTGTGTAGGGGTTACCGGGGATTGGGTTGCTTCCCTGCAGCAAAGGCCAGATCCCTCTGCAGGGGTTAAAAAGATAAATAACAGGGGTGGAATAACCCTTAACTTTACTGTTAGCCTAAAGCCAGGTTGGGTTGCTTCCCAGAAGCAAAGGCTAGATCCCTGCTCAGGGGATAAAAGGGTGAATAACAGGGGCGGAATAACCCTTAGAGTTATGGTTAGCCTAAAGCCAGGTCAGGTTGCTTCCCACAGCGAAGGCCAGATCCCTGTGAAAGGGTTACCAGGGACAGAATACCACTTACAATTATGGTTAGCCTAAAGCCAGTTTGCGTTGCTTCCCAGTAGCGAAGACCAGATCCCTGTGTAGGGGTTAAAAGGGTGAATATCAGGGGTGGAATAACACTTACAGTTAGGGATAGCCAAAAGCCAGGTGTGGTTGCTTCCCAGCAGCGAAGGCCAGATCCCTGTGCAGGGGTTAAAAAGACAAATAACAGGGGCCGAATAACTCTTAGAGTTATGGTTAGCTTAAAACGAGGTCAGGTTGCTTCCCAACAGCAAAGGCCAGATCCCTGTGCAGGGGTTACCAGGGGTGGAATAACCCTTAGAGTTACGGTTAGCCTAAAGCCACATTGGGTCCACATTTGCTGATCTGTAACAACATCAAGTTACCGAAGATGCAATTCACCTACTAGTACCAGCTGTGTAACAAATTTTCATAATTCTACAAAATACATATTTCTTTTCTCTTGTTAGTCCTTAATTACACATGCCTGAAGACAATATTTGGGTGTAACTTATTCCAACCAATAGGTGGTTTAAGGAAGACAAAAGTCTACCTTAATTCATTAATAAATCTGCATCTACGTATGTATCAATATCAACCACCGCACCCACCAGTGGCTTTGTCTAAGACTACAACTCCCATCATGTCCTGCTGCAGGATAATAGCTGTCTGGGCATGCTGGGAGTTGTAGTTTGGCAGGGCCGCAAATTGAGTATCTCTAATCTAAGATATAATTCATACATTAATGCAAAAAAATAGCTGATCGGACATTTGCTTCTAAACCATACACAATGTTACCATCGTATATAGAAGCAAGACACCTTCTCACCACAATGTTTTAGGGAATAGCAAACAATTTCTTAAATGTGTCGTATGACAAGTTAAAATTTAATATTGGCTTTCAGAAAGCTCCGGGCAACGGAATGACCCTTGAAACCTTCACTATAATTGACGTTTAGAAATGTTTTGTTGCTTTCTGAATCAAGTCAAATCCCAATTTAGGAAGACCACGCAAACCGCCTTCAGTGGCCAGAACCTGACCAGCTGCAAGAATGGCTTGGATTGTTGGCCCTGCGAGCATGAAGGGCCAATTTTCAGCTCGGTTAAGCTAAGTAGAGCCTTCAGTAGGGGGCGTGTTCCTCGTTATCATATGTTCTCCACAGGAAACAAGCGTAGAGCGGAGGTTCAATGTCTCCAGTTGTTGACCCAAGCTGTAAACTCAAAAGCTTGACCAGGTGCGAGCGTTTGTACTTTACATCTGAGTCGACTCCTATTGTTGTCTTCATGAACGCCCATGAAGATGGTGATTTGTATTCCTGGCAGGTCAGAGAGAGCTGGTGTATCACAAAGGAATCTTTGTATTCCAAGGAGAGTCAAGTAAGATTGATGATGTTGCTGTGATGGTAGAAAGCAGCCTACCACTAAGACTGGAGAAGTGACCCGAGTCTTTATCCAGGCGTTTATTGCATGCATCTCCCCCCCCATCGTAATCAGAGGAGAAGAAGAACACCTAAGGCGTCTTATCTCATAGGCCATCTCATTCAATCAATATTACCCGGCGTATTCTTGTAATGAATGTCTGGTAACAAGGGACAAAATGTGTATAAAAAAACAACACAACTGTATAACACTGCAGAGACATTTGGGGATCTATTTTATAGTTTCACAGAATGGTTTATGTGTGACGCTTTGGTTCCTATCACATTAACAACACATCAGGGGCCATCGGGGCCATCGTACACTCACAATATGTATGAAAAATATTGATTTTTGATGAATTTGCTCTATAGAACGTTCTAGTTCTATTACTACTGGAGAACACGTTGACATATCAAAGATCTCCTGGCCTGATAAGAAGGTTTAATCTACATCTACTTATAGCCCAATCAGTGAGATTGTGGTTGTAGGAGTCTCAAAAATGGTGATCTCAGATGTTGTGGTATCTTCTCAGTATCAAAATGGCCCCAAGTCCTGGTTTACTAGTTAATCCGGTGGATCGTAACACAACCAGTTGGAAAATTCTGAGTCGACTCATGGTCTTCTGGCCAAAAAGCTGGACTTTGTGTAGGAGATCTGGCAGAACTTGATAGGTTGGACGTATTCCTAGGACCTCAGATACCATCTGAATCCAATCTTCTAAACATAGGATTGCCCCATGTAGAGGCCCTTTTACACCGCCGGATATTCCGGCAGATTGCTGCTAACGAGCGTTCGCAATAATCGGCTTATTTAAAGGTGGCACCAATGAGTGAAATGCTCGTTCATCGAGTAGTTGGTCATTGCTGTAATTACCCAAATTATTGTTTATGGGCAGCAGATCGCGGTGTCTAAATAGTTTCCGCTGTCGTCAAATGATGATTCTGTAACGGGACGAGCGATGATATTAGTAATCACTCTTCCACATACTGTGGAGGGGATCGCGGCATGTAAATGTGTCTCCTCCACTGACGAGCAGGCGATCGCCGGTAAGGAACGTTTCCTTACCATCATCTTCCCCATTGAGCAGTATAAAGAGGCCTTAAAGGTGTTCTCTCACTTCAGCAAATGGCGTTTATAGTGTAGACAAAACTAATGCAAGGTATTTTGATTGTCCATATTGCCTCATTTGATGGCTTGATTCATTTGTTACACATTGATTGATTTCCACGGTTACGACCACCCTGCAATTCAGCAGTGGTGGTCGTGCTTGCACGCCTTAGGAAAAGGCGCCAGCCTCTCTGGTGGCCGGCACCATGGAAGCGGGCATAGACCAACACTTTTTCCTATAGTGTACAAGCACGACCACCACTGATGGATTACAGGGTGGTCGTAACCCCTGGAAACAAATCATGTATAATGTGACGGAAAAATGAATGAAACCAGCAAAGGAGGCAATATGGACAATCACAATACATTAGTAAGTGGCTTGTATTCACTTTCTCTACATGATAAATGCTACTTACCGAAGTTAGACAACCCCTTTAAGTCGTATCATTCACAACTAGATATTGTGAACTAGAGATTGGGGTCTGAATTAGTCGCCGACTCGACCTAACTGCTTGGATAAACCTCCGTCTCTCTGTTCTCTTGGAACAAATCACAAAAATGTAAATTCTTGCCAAACCAAACTTTTTAGAAAATTTGGCTCAGTTTCCTAAGTTTCTCTACTTAGAGCCAATCTGTGATTCAAAAGGTGATTTAAACCAAAATGTAAGCCCCCCCCCCCCCACACACAAAGCATAGTCCAACCAAAAACTAAAACCTGAAAACCTCCTGCATGCATTGTCTTAACCCTTTGTGATTCAGATTCGCCGGAGGACTTCCCATTGGCTCCTGTGGGGCTATTATTCCTTTGAGTTGTCTGAGCGCAGAGACTGACCGCTATGTAAGACTTCACCTCCTGCTTCTTCTGTCAGCTCTTCCTGGAAACCAATCAATGATCATATCAAACAAAACAATATGTTTCATTTACCCACAAACAGCACAATTTAGGATGGCTACACATTAGATTAACTTTGATCAATCCTGCCAATTTCGGTAGGGCTGACTTACCATCTAAGGTGCTTTGAGGTCTCATGACTTTCCCCCAGAAGCAGATATCAGGGGGAAGAAAGACCAGGGCTGCACCACCAATGAGGCCAGGTGAGGCGATCGCCTGAGGCAGCACCAGGTAGAGGCAAGAGAGGGGGCAGTGGAAGGGCGATGGGCAATGAGCAGGGGTGCACCAACCATGAGGCCAGGTGAGACAGCACCAGGTAGGGGCAAGAGAGGGGCAGCCAAAGGGCCATGGGCAGAAGGGAAGGGGATAGGCTAAGAAAATTGCATTGGGGAGGGGGGGAGGGGCGCCGTTTCAGCTTTCTAGGTCCACACCTGATGGCAACACTTTCTTCTCAAAATAAGGCACCTCCAGAAGTCTCAGGCTGCGGCTTATTTCCCCCACCACAGTGAGAACACATGCACTCTTGGCTGAGCCAAGCATGCAAGTGTACGGGGGAGGTAGGAAGTAAAAGATTCAGACCATTGAGTGTGGCTGACAGATATCTAAGGAGTACGGCCACCTTTAGGGATTATGTATCAATTCGTGTACACACAAGATACGGTAGTTGGGAAATATGGCGGCCATTTTGTACACTATTTGTGGGTGGGGTTAATAATTTGTTACACATGTAGCAAACTGTTATGTACAATGTCCTCCAAAATAGCTTCATAGAGGCTACAAGAGATTTCAGAAGTGTCCTATGACAATGCAGCAGATTGAGGACAAGAACCCCCGGAGATAAACGTCCCCTTTTCTTCTTTATTCCAGGAATGTTCCGAATGTCAATTGTTGCTGAACCTCGCGGCCTCGCTGCAGTAAAATGCCTTTGTTCCTATAGAAATCCGTCCAGAGGGATGGATGGTGGAGCCGTTAAAAGCCTCCTGTTATTTATAAAGTGAGCTGCTCCTTGCGGGGAGTTACCGCAGATAATCACTCCATAGTCCCCGCACAATGGCTGTGGATGACGGGGAGAGCGGCAGCGGCAGGCTGTGCCCGATTCAGAATAGACCAAGAATCGGAATTATTTGCTGCCGGCTTCTTCTGTCTGTGGCCGACAATGGACCCATCTGCAATTTTAATTTCAAACAGACGCGTTTCAGTTTTTTTTTAGGGCAACAGAATGCTCCAGGAGCAGGACGCTGCGGAAACACCACCCGCCGCGCTTCACTTATTGTGTCCTCCGTTAAAGAGCTTTTTCCTTCAGACTTCACGTCGTTGAAAACCCTATTGGTGTGTTTCTTGGGTCTGTGGATGGAAAAGATGAGTTATCATCGATATGGCCTCTAATACAGCAGGGACTGCCACTCAGCTTTCCTAGAGTCCTGGACAGCTAACGTGGCCACATTCAGAGACTTAGAGGGTCATTTATCAAACAGAAATATGCAAAAGTTTGGCGTATTTCTGGCACAAATTACAGCGCAAAAGTCCTTCGCTCAAGCCTGGTCTAAAAAAGTGTGCGTGGTGTGGTCGGGGAAGCCGGGCGTCTCCTTTACCATTTTCTATGCTTGTTTTGACTAAGTGGTGGTAGGCCCCCCGAAGTTAACTTCAGTGGATCCACCGCCAGGTATGGGAGTTAGGGCCCTTTCACACGACCGTGGAGCGTGGTCCAGGACGGTCCGTGAAAACCCGGACCGTGCTCCTTCTGAGGGCAGAAGCGCACGGAGTCATTGGTTGCTATGACGCCGTGCACTTCCTGAGGCCGCCGCTGTACAGTGATACACTGTACACGCTCGTATACAAGGTATCACTGTACAGCGGCGGCCTTAGGAAGCGCACGGCGTCATAGCAACCAATGACTCCGTGTGCTCCTGCCCTCAGAAGGAGCACGGTCCGGGTTTTCACAGACCGTCCCGGACCGCGCTCCACAGTCGTGTGAATGGGGCCTTAGTGACCACTAATACGCCTTTTTACTGGCGTAAACAAAGGGGGTTTAAGCTAAACAGCTGGCTTTAATCAATAATTACATGTACTCAAAATGGTGCATTAAAAATTATGACCTTTTCTGCAAAAAATAAGACCTCATACAGGTAAATTGATGAAAAAACAAAAAAGTTATAGCTCTTGGAATGCGATTTTTTTTTAAAAAAAAGTGTGTGGTCACTAAGGGGTTAATTAAAAAATGCCAGTTTTTATAAAAACACCTCTTAATGCCTGTACACAGACTTAATTCTGCTCACAGCTGACGGTTTGCCACAGTATCCATTCTAAAGTAGTCCCTATATACATCAGCAGCAGAGGCCCCTCCCCCTCCAGCCAGCCAGTCCCGGGGTCCCTGCATCTACCATAGACTCCTATGGAAAGTTCTGATACGGAAGTTCCTCAGCACTTTCTTATAAAGCTCCTCACTGGTTAATCCATCTTCTTGGATATATTAATAGATATAATTGCTCCCACACACAGACATCGCTGCTGAACTTACATTTTTCATAATTGATGGCGTTTTTTATTATATTTAAAAAAATATATATAGAGTTTTCCTATTATCTGCCGCTCTCTCCCAGATTGCATTTCTTCCCTGACACAATGGCAATCATCGCATTAAGATTTCTTTTGTCCCGGTATTCTTCTGCTCTTATAACCAAATTGGCATCCTTCTTCTTCTTCTTCTTAGACAATAATATATACAGTTTGATGGCGGAGACCTGGTCAGAGGATTGTGGTCCGTGATGACGAAGACGAATCACACATGGGAAATCAATCATCATATTTGTTAAATCGCAGTATTTTTGTTTTATTTATTTTTAAATAGAAAACATTTCCCATGGACACAGATTTAAAGGGATTGTACAGGAGTAGAAAAACATGGCTGCTTTCTTCTAACCATGGTGCCACCCCTGCCCACAGCTTGTTGGTGGTATTACAGCTCAGTTTCATTCACATCAGGTAGCACATCCCAATATACACCTGCGGTGCGGTTTTTGGAGGAAGCATTGCTTTACTAACCCTGTACAACCCCTTTAAGGCACGACTGACCCCCTTTAAAGGAAATATAAAGCTTCTACACATCAACATATAACTGTCTTCAGGGAAGGGGTCCGAATGTGACTTCATGTCATTGTCCTGTGTGACAGGTGGTGGGAGGGTTAATGTTGCGACCCACTGAAGTGTGTTGAAGTTGCATGAGGGTGCATCAGCAGCGCAAGCGTCAGGTGGGACACTGTCAGAATACAGTATGTCCATTTTGCAGAAAAAAACAATAGGCATTTCTACTGACGGGAGTGAGAAAATTGCGGAATGCACATGGTCCATATCCATATTTTGCAAAATGGATACAGTCAGGTGAGGTTAAAGCTGTGATGCTTGTGTATATGGGTCTCACAACTTGACTTAAAGGGGTATTCTCATCTTGTACAATGGGGGCATATCGCTAGGATCTGCCCCCATTGTCTTATAGGTGCGGGTCCTCCTATCGAGATCGGGGGGGGGGGGGAGCTGTGCCTGGAGGACCTAGGTTTCCTGGGGTCCGGCCACCACCAGGCCCAGCTCCCCGCTGCGCTCAAAGAAATGAATAGGAGTGCTCTGCGCATGCGCAGCCACTGCTCCCGTTCATTTCTATGGAGCCGACGGAAATAGCCTGCGCTCGGCAATTTTGGCAACCCCATAGAAATGAATGGAGGGCGGCTGCGCATGCACAGTGCACCCTCATTCACTTCAGGGCCTCCGTTCTCGATAAAGGTGCAGGTCCCAGCGGGGGGACCCACACCTATAACACAATGGGGGTAGATCCTAGCGATATGCCCCCATTGTACAAGATGAGAATACCCCTTTAAACAGGTTTCAGTTGAGTCAAAAAGTCTCACGTTTTTATTCAAAAATTTGCAACTTTTCGGCACCACTTTTTGTTGGTCTTGTTGTAATAGTTTATACAATTGATTTTTGCAGCCGTTTCTCAACTCAACATCATAGAAAGGAAAACTATTAGAAAATGCACTGTACCCTAAGCATGCTGCGTTTTTTTTTACGATTTGGATGGGGACCCGTTCATCGCAATGGGGCGGCAAAAGATGTGGACAGCCCACAGTGTGCTGTCCGCATCCGTAGTTCCGTTCCGCATCCCCCCCCAGAAAATAGAACATGTCCTGTTCTTGTCTGATTTGCCGGATGGGCAGGATGTCGTGATCCGCAAAATGCAGAATGCACGCGGCCAGTAGCTGTGTTTTGCGGATCTGCAATTTGCGGACCACAAAACGGCTACAGCCGTGTGCATGGGGGGGTCTTGTAGATCCAGCTGACTTCGGCTATCTGAAGGTCTCCATTCATCATGAGCTGAGTCTTCTAAGTGACCTTCTTAAAGGAGCCCTTTAACCCTTTGCAAGAGATGAATATACCTTGTAATGCCCTGAGCCCCCTACGTACGTGCACCCCACCAGGTAAAGGCTTTCTTCAGCCGCTGCAATTACTGATCCTCAGTGAGACCGGGCGGGATCCACCCTGGGAAGGTTTCGCATTTTGCACGTGTTTTATTGCGGCCGCCTGTCTTTTAGCTGGTAATTAGCGAATGGCTCTAAACGGCGGAACTGAAGTGCAGGATGTAACACCTGAGAACGGCGCTCATTACACACCGAGGCGTCCTGATGTTTTCTTAATACGCCGAATCAAATGCCATCAGCCGGAGAGTCCCTTTTATTCCAGTGCACAGTATTTACATGAAAGAGATATCCGCTAACAAAGCAAGGACGCCATTAACTTCATAAGACGCGTGATTCCACCCTTGTACTTTCCTTACTGTACAGTCAACAGGTACAGAACAAGGTTTTCTTAAAGGGACAGAACCCTAATCTGTTGACTTTTTCGAGGGGTGCACCTAGAAGAGTCCCAAGTCCTCATTATAACGCCATTACAAAGGGATCCCATTTGTTCTGTATATGGCGATCCGCCACCGCGGCACAGCATAGAACGGCAGCGCCTCGGGGGTAACACCAGCTATAAGCGCAGCCCAGCAATGGAAAGCGAGAACACAAGCTCCTTTAAGCGTCTCAGCACGCCGCAGTCACACAATGTCATTTTCATTTGAATGCAATCACACATGACGCCTGTGGCGACTCCTTCATTTTTTTTCCTGATGATGCTTTGCTGCTTTAAAGCCATGACAAATATGTGCCATGAATAAAGATAACGTACGGAGACTCCGATCACGCTCTCAAGGAAGGGGCATCTCAATGGATGCAATATTTAAAGGGAGCAAGACAAGCTCAGGGCCAGATCTACTGCAGCATGCCAAGGGTTAACAGAGCTATAAAATGTCACTGTGTCAAACACTAATGGTCCTGTCTCTGCTGTTGTGGAAGTACAACTCCCAGCATGCACTGACAGTTATCTCCAGATTGCAGACCAGCGCATTCTTTTATCTGTTTATCAGCAATTTTGCAAATCCTTTGCTTTATTTTATCTGTGCTCCAGTCACAGCCAAAGCTGCATAGTTCTGCTGCCCCTGGGTTGTATATTACATGATGGGAGATGTAGTTACTGAACAGGGCCGGAGGGTTATCAATGCATCTGCCACCAGTGGTGACAATAGGATATTGGGGCCCCAGATGCTGTTTATGGGATCTTTGCCATCCTGAAGTCATGTGATTATTCACAGCCAATTGACTGAGCTCTGCTGACAGTTTGATGACATCATCGTATGCTTCTGAGCGTGTTCCTGCCAGCACAAGGGCGGCTCACCCTCTTATAAACACTTAATGCCCATTACCGGGTAAAAGGGCAATTAAATGTCAGATGATACCATGTTGCATTCAGTATGGATCTCATCCCTGCTGTTCTTGTAGTTCTGTAGTATGAAGGTCAGTAGTGCAGAAAGTGACCACTTACTCTGCGGTCTACCACAAGCAATGCAATTACTTCCCGAATCGGGGGCAGACATTTTGGAGAGTATACAGTAACCCTCAGAGAGTATAAAGTCTTTAATGTAGAGGGGGTGGGGCGGTGGAAGAATCCTCTAAATGTGATAAATAATGAACGAATGTAAAAGTCAAGTCCATGGAAACTACAGAAATGTAGAATACTAGAATACTACTGGTAATAATAATAATAATCATAATGTTAGTAAATAATAAAATTCTTCTACTACTACTAATAATAAGTAATGCATATTTTAATATAAGAATAAGGATAATAATTATATTAATAAAATAATACTAATAATAAATACTACTCAAAATATTTTGAATAATAACAATAAATAATAATACAACAAATATTTATAAATATAAAACTATTAAAATACTAATAATACATTTTAATACAGAAAATTACTACTACTATTACTACTACTACTACTACTTCTACTACTACTATTACTTATACTACTACTATTACTACTGCTATTACTACTTATACTATTACTGCTTATACTACTTCTACTCCTACTATTAATACTGCTATTACTACTACTGCTACTACTACTACTACTTCTACTACTTCTACTACTTCTACTACTACTATTACTTATACTACTACTATTACTACTGCTATTACTACTTATACTATTACTGCTTATACTACTTCTACTCCTACTATTAATACTGCTATTACTACTACTGCTACTACTACTACTACTTCTACTACTTCTACTACTTCTACTACTTCTACTACTACTATTACTTATACTACTACTATTACTACTGCTATTACTACTTATACTATTACTGCTTATACTACTTCTACTCCTACTATTAATATTGCTATTACTACTACTGCTACTTATACTATTACTGCTTATACTACTACTACTACTACTACTACTACTACTACTACTACTTATACTATTACTACTACTACTACTACTTATACTATTACTACTACTACTACTTATACTATTACTACTACTACTATTACTTATACTACTACTACTACTACTACTACTACTACTACTACTACTAATAATAATAATAATAATAATATGATTCTACATATTATATATGATAACAGGCTTGTCTGGTTCTTTCACAACCTGCAACCCTAATCACAGGTGAAGTCACTGAGCAGCAATAGACAGAGCGCCACCTAGAGGCCATGTGATTACTTTCCATAGACTTTCCTCTCTGATCAGTGTACATTTCTATAGATTCCAGTATGTGTGTATAATGGCTTTATTCTCTCGTGCCGGGCACCGGGGGCCTGTGTCGTGTATTTCGCTCTGGTTGCAGCCATGTATCATACATCATTACCTGAGACGTGATATTTCTCTGTTATCTCTTCGTTACGCTGTTGGTCACCAATTTCAACCATGGACAGAAAGGCATGCTGGGAGGCTGGGCAGGTATACATCAGTCCGCGGGGAGGGGGGCTGACACTGCAGGTTAATTTCACACTGGACTGCCTGAGACGATCAGTCTTATACCCTTCTATACCTTTACCTCCTGGAACCATATGGTGAAAATAGCTGCTTGAGGATGACGGTCAGGGGCTTGTATCCTACATGGGAAGGAAACACCTATATTCATACAGGCATGTAGCAGAGCTGACCTCGTTTAACAGTTTCTTTTGTGCACTGAGCTAAGGGAATGCTGAAAGTTCACCTGCAGTCCTGTATAAATCCACTCTGTAATATTATCATGAATTGTGCGAATACCAATTTACATTCCATAGAAATCAATGGAATTTGACACGCTTTCACAAACATCGCTTAACATTTCTGCAAAAAGATTTTGCACAATACAAGCTGCAATGTCTCTTCTTCCTAATAGCAAAATGAGGTATAGCTGGGGGTAACAGCGCCACCTAGTGGGCAAATATTCATGATTAAAGTGGAATTAATGATGATCCAACTCTTGAATCATCATTATCGGAGAAGGCAATTATTGAGAAGGGACCGCAAAGAGCTGACTTTATATGCTGCAATCTCCTCCACTGTATGCGGATTAGTGAAGGCCTCATACAGATCTATTGCTTCTAGGCAGCAGATTGCTGTTCACACAGCACAACCGGCTATCCTAAAATGATGATTGAGGTGTCCACATAAAAGATCATTTCACAGGAGGATTATCAGAAATGAGCATTCTTAGTATTTTTTCCCGATAATCTAGGCCATGTAAATCCAGCATTCTGGGGTCATACATAGTAATAGCGCCTCCTAGTGGTCAAATATTCATGAGAAAAGGTGGAGTTATTTTATGACGCAACTAAGTCATGACTCATTTTCTGGTATAATACATAGTAACAGTACAACCTAGTGATGATACATTCATGATAAGTGGTTCAAATTATTTTATGATCCAGCCAAGTCCTGGCTTATCTTTTTTCTAGTATCATACATGGTAGCAGCGCCACCTAGTGGTGGTAGATTCATGATGAAGTATAATGATTTTGCGATCCAGTATAGTCGTGACTTATCTTTTTCTAGTGTCACACACATTAACAGCACCACCTAGTGGTGATACGTTCATGATAAAAGGTGGAATAATTATATGATCCAGCCAAGTCATGGCTTATCTTTTTTCTAGTATCATACATGGTAGGAGCGCCAGCGCCAGGTAGTGGTGATATAATTAGGATAAAAGGTGGAGTTATTGTGTGATCCAACTAAATTTTGGCCTATCTTTTTCTAATATCATCCTTATAGCAGTGCCACCTAGTGGTGGCAGATTAATGATGAAGGGGAATGATTTTACGATTCAATATAGTCATTCCTTTTTCTAGTGTCATACATATTAACAGCACCACCTAGTGGTGACACGTTCATGGCTTATCTTTTCCTAGTATGATACATGGCAGCAGTGGTGATATATTTAGGTTAAAAGCTGGGATTATTATATGATCTAGCCAAGTCATAGCTAATCTTTTTCTAGTATTATACATGGTAACAGCGCCACCTAGAGGTGATATTATTAGGATAAAAGGAGTTATTGTGTGATCCAACTAAATTTTGGCCTATCTTTTTCTAATATCGTACTTATAGCAGTGCCACCTAGTGGTGGTAGATTCATGATGAAGTGGAATGATTTTATAATCAAAAATTATGATAAAAGGTGGAATTATTATATGATCCAACCAAGTCATGGCTTTTTTTGCTCTAGTATCAGATGTGGTAACCACGCCACCTAGAGGTGAAATATTTCGGTTTAAAGCTGGGATTATTGTGTGATCCAACAAAGTCATGGCTTATCTTTTTCTAGTATGATACGTGGCCACAGCGCCACCTAGTGGTCATATATTTATGATAAACGTTAGCATTTTTTGGTATTCTACTCCCTTCTTTTTCACTCTATTAAATCCTGCATTTTCTCTTCTCTTTGACTTTTTCGTAGCATACATTATTTTATGACTGCATTTCCCAGATATTCTCATCGTTATAAAAGCATTACATAAGAAGCAGCAATTACCCGAGGTTTACGCTCTATGAATGCCGGGCCAGCCTTCCATCTGCATTCTCCCGTCTCTGCATGGAACGCGTCCAGTAAGGACCTGGATGCATTCATAGATTATCACTTAATTAACATTCCTGGCGGATCACAAGTAATGAATTCCATATCGCTCGGTTTATGCAGATGGATTCAGCTATAGGGGCTTTAGAATTTTTGTTTTCCATCTATGAGGGCGAAGAGCTGAGGATGCCGGGTCCGGCTTGTTGAGACTCCTGGTTGCTTTGAGGATGTCGGTTCTGAATAGGCGACTCTGTTGGAGGAAAATTCCCCTGTCATTAAATTTCAGACAATTGTATCGAGAGATCTGGTGACGCGGTCCCGGCGTCAGCTCTGCCGTGACCTTCAACGCGTCATCCTGTTGGGTGCAGCCTATCTTTTCTAGAATTTTCCAGGTTTCAGTGATAACAATGCAGTTCATCTACAGATATATACACATACAATTAAAGGGTTGTTCCCATCTTAGACAATGGGGGCATATCGTTAGGATATGCCCCCATTGTCTTATAGGTGCGGGTCCCAAAGAACGGAGAGAACAGAGCCCCAAAAATGAAGGAGGGCGCACCACGCATGCGCAGCCGCCCTCCATTCATTTCTATGGGAGCTGTGCCTGGTGGTGGCCGGACCCTGGGAAACCTGGGGTCTTCCAGACACAGCGCTCCCCGCTCCGTTCTCGATATAAGTGCGGGTCCCAGCACTTATCAGACAATGGGGGCATATCCTAGCGATATGCCCCCATTGTCTAAGATGGAAATACCCCTTTAAAGGTCCGTTCACATTGGTGTCTTTACGCTGGGAAAGCTATATCCATAGGGCTCCTTTCACCCAATGGATTCCCAAGGAATGCTCTTTTGGCATAAATTGGGTCGGTTCACATCAGAGTCTTCCATCAGAAATTGGTAAATCCTCCCAATGTATATCTCAGATGTAGGATTTGGATGTAAATAACACGCTCCTTCTTCCTCATCAATACAATCCTCCTTATGTTCATAAAGGTCGTCCCAAAGGACAGACTTGAAGTCAGGTGCAGACCATAGACTCTACAGGAAATTTTCCAGGTGGACTGATGCCCAGGAGGCCACCCAAGGCATCCTCACACAGCCAGGTACATTATGACCTGATGCTCTCACTAATGAATGTTAGGAGCATCAGGTACTTACGCAGCAGCCACAGGGGCCCTCCTGAATTCAAGTCCTCAGGACGGTGATACGGTTGAATATTGCATCGGGGGCAGCAGTATGCAATGTGGTATTTGGTTCTTCTGGGTTGATATTTTGTGATTCACCACAGTTTTTCTGACCCTGCCTACTTCTGTTCTCCCTGCCTACTTGTATTGTCCCACTTTGTTTCAGTTTGGACCCTCCTACAACATGGGACTACTTTTCGTTTTTTTTCCAGGGCCACTTTAAGTTCCCAGTCCACCCCTGCTTGAAGTTAAGAAGTCTCTATACCCACAATTACACCCCAATCCTTGGAATGACCTATTCTCTGCCCAAGGGCAAACTTGAAGTAAGAGGACCCTATACCCAAAATTATTATACCCCCATCTTTGGAATGACCAATGTACTTTCTAAGCAAAAACTTGAAGGTAAGAGGTCCTTATACCCAAAGGGACATCCTCATCCTTGGACAGACCCATGGAATGGAGGTCTTGGAACCATTTCACCTCTTCCTCATTTGAAAGCACTTGGAGGAGCCATTGTCCATTTATGACTTGGCTCTGTTTGTAACTCCCCACCATACCCCACAAGACAGAGGGACCCCCAGAAGATTAAGAAACTGCAGACCCATTTGCCCTTTTCTTACATTTCCAGAGTATGCATGACCCTTGGATCCACTTCCCTTTACTTCATTTACAAACATGGTGGTACCCGAGTTGGAGCCCAGCAAATAAGAAGGACTTGAGGGCTAAAATAAATTGAGCCCATCTTTCCAGAGGCTTCATAGTCCCAGAAGCCTCTTCGTGTCATACCTGCCTTTCATATTTATACAGGACACGTCTACCTTATCCTGGGTCCCGTCATCCTGAAATAGAGGTTTTGGATTTGCAATCACAACAGAGTCCTTCTTCTCCCATCAGTAGGTGGGAAACACAAAGGGTTAATTATGTATTATAATTGCGCAATGATATCATCACACCAGGCTGAATTAACCAATTATACAAATCCTATATTATTATGGTGGATGTACGCGGCGTGATGTCATCATATGGTGACATAAGACCTTATTACTGGATAATTCCTGGATCTAGGGATCAGGCAGGATTGTTGCATCTTGTTCTATGTGCACTTGTATTATGTCTTGGTGCTTTTGTATCATATATTGGTGCAGTTACAGTATATTATATTTTGATACAGTTGAATTATACTGTATCTTTGAGCAGTTGTATTATATCTCGGTGCTTTTGTATCATATCTTGGTGCAGTTACGGTATATTATAATTTTTTGCAGTTGCATTATACTGTGTCTTTGAGCGGTTGTATTGTCTGTTTGTGCGGTTGTATTATACCTTTCCTCAGCTGTATTACTGTAAATCTTTGTGCAGTTGAATCACACTGTATATTTGTGCGGTTGTATTATATCTTTGTGCAGTTGAATCACACTGTATATTTGTGCGGTTATATTATATCTTTGTGCAGTTGAATCACACTGTATATTTGTGCGGTTGTATTATATCTTTGTGCAGTTGAATCACACTGTATATTTGTGCGGTTGTATTATACCTTTACTCGGTTGTATTATATCTTTGTGCCATTGTATTACATCTGGTTCCTTTTCATTACTTTGTTACATTTCCCTCCGATACTGACGGACTTTACTTTCCGGTCAAACGATTTGTTCTCATAAACCCTCGAGCCGGAGTCATGACTGACATTTTCAATTGGCCCCAGTGGTGGACAAATCACCTCATTCGTGGACAGATGTGATTATTTTTGTCTCCTGAGGGAAGCCGTCTTTTAACAAACTCCCTAGATGCCTCGAGGCCTTGTTCCTGCCATGGTGGTGCAGATATTGTGAGCATTAGTTTTACAGTCCACCTCCGTTAGGGGTACTATAAATCTACAGGAACTGTATGGGTCGAGGGCATCAAAAAGAGATTCAAAGACCAGGACGAAAATAATGAATATTGTTTCATTGAATATGTCAAGGCCACGCGTTTCAGAGCCTGCTTAGTCCCCCCATCAGGTCAAGTGTAACTCAACCATAAGACTCTATGCACCGAGGCTACTTGTATAGGCACAGACGTGGTACTATACATAGTATATTGTATATGGTCTAATCATTGGATCAAAATTAGAGAATATTTCAATCCTACGCATTTCAAGGACAGCTTAGTCCATCATTTTTTAGAAACAATTGAATTCATATTCCAAGGAGTTTTGCACAGGCTCATTACTCTGTAGACGTGACGTTCATTCATGAAAGCTATGCATTTTGGTGCAGACTCAGTACATAATGTATTCTACAAGGCCCAAAAGACCGAAGTTATTGAACACTTTAAGGCCACGCGTTTCAGAACCAGTCCATTCCTTCCATCTGGCCATGTTTAATAAAACTAACTTCCTAGATACAGCATTTTCAAATAGACTCCGTATTAAACATAGTATATTGTACGTGGCCTAATGATAGGACCAAAATTATTGGATTTTTTAAAGCTACGCGTTTCAGAGCCAGCTTAGTCCCTCAATCCGTCAGGCACAATTAAGTCATCTAACCTCATACATAAAGGCTATGCATGCTAGCACAGGCTCGGTATTATAGATAACATATTGTACATGGCCTAACCATGGGACGAAAATTACTGAATATTTCAAAGCTACGCGTTTTAGACCGACTAAGTCCCTCTATCCGTCAGGCACAATTAAGTTTTTATCTTCATATATGAAGGCCAAACATTCTGACACAGACTCAGTAGATAGATTATATATTGTACGTTGTCTTATTGAAAATTTCAAAGCTACGCATTTCAGAGCTGGCTTACTCCCTCCAATAGATGAGGTTCAATAATACTATTTACCCTAATACATGAAGGCTATTCATCCTGACACTGGCTTAGTACTATAGATAACATATTGTACGTGGCCTAATGATGGATCCAAATTATTGAATATTTCAAGACTACGCGTTTCAAAGCCAGTTTAGTCCCTCAATCCGTCAGGCACAATTAAGTCATATAACTTCATACATGAAGGCTATGCATGCTGGCACAGGCTCAGTATTATAGATAACATCTTGTACATGGCCTAACCGTGGGACAAAAATGACTGAATATTTCAAAGCTACGCGTTTTAGTCCCTCCGTCAGGCGCAATTACGTTATTTAACTTCATACATGAAGGCCAAACATTCTGGCACAGGCTCAGTACTATAGATTATATATTGTATATTGCCTAATGATGGGACTAATATTAGTGATAATTTCAAAGCTACGCATTTCAGAGCTGGCTTACTCCCTCCAACAGGTGAGCTTCAATAATACTATGCTATGTATCCTGGCACTGGCTTAGTACTATAGATAACATATTGTGCATGACCTAATGATGGTTCCAAATTATTGAATATTTCAAGGCTACGCGTTTCAGCCTTGTACCTAAACCCATCAGATACAATAAAACTATTTAACTTTATGTATGAAGGCTTTGTATTTTAGCACTGGCTCAGTTCTATATATAGAATATTGAATATGACCTAATGAAGGGATCGAAACGCGTGACTTTATCAGTCAGAAATCTTTCTTTCTTTACACACCGGTCATCAATGCATTTTGATGTTGCATTGTAACTAATACCAGAGAGGTAGAGCACAAGTTTATACTATATTTTCGGTAGTGGCAATGAGGCCTTGCGAGGCGTTTCGAATCTCCTACACGTTCCCCGGAGGCGACAGTGGGCATCTTTGTTTTGAGATTCGAGCAACGTACAGAGGAGTCTTCTCTTTTTGCGGAGACTAAATCCAACACAACGATTTTGGCACTAATTACCGGCGGAAAGTAATAACCGCGCCGCACAGGGTTATCCCAACTCCCTGGGCTTTAACAGGATAACATGCTCCTCGCATGGAAGCTGCTGTTTGGTAAATTAGATATTGTATTTCAGGAAAGGTCACTCTTAAGCTGCATTTGCTCTGCCTTATTATCTCAGCCCCGCAACCTCCTCCCCAGCAATGGTCACACTTTGATTTTTAGATTAATCAGCCCGATTCGCGGCTCCATCGCCGCTCCTTCCACCCTCCAGTGTTTGATTAGCTCAGCTCCAGACTTGTTGATGCATTTGCTGAATTTATTAACTGTCGATGGATAGATAATAATTTTTTTTTCCCTAAGTGGAAGCAGCTGCAGTTTTTTCTTGTTTGGGGTTTTATTTATTTTTTTCAAACGAGGCATTAATTTGATAAATGAATTACATCCAGTTATGATGAGCAGAGAGAGGGAGACTCTTGTGTAAATGAAGGATGGCTTTACTGCTGGAAATTGCTTGTTGTCTCTGGCAGGTTGCCTGCATTCTGAAATATTTTGTAGGATTTCTATTTTTTTGCTATTTTTTCCTTTTTTTGTAGAATCTAAGGTGCTGGAAATAAGACCATTTCAGGTTGTATCACCGAGCTGGAATATTATTCAGCAAGGACAATCTTGTTGTGGACAGTCCTATGGATTTTGAAGGTTAACGATATGTATTCGGTCATCTAGACATTTCCCTACCTCATACTTAGACCTCGTTCACACTTCAGTGTTTGGTCAGTGATTTCCAGCAGTGATTTGTAAGCCAAAACCAGAGGTGAAGCCTACACAGAGATAAGGTATAAGGGAAAGATCTGCACCTCTTATGTGGTTTTGGCTCATGGAAATCACTGATGGAAATCACTGACCAAACACTGAAGTGTAAACGAGGCCATAGACCTTGATCACATTTCTGTTTTTCACTGACGTGTTTTTCCACAATTTCTACAGACAGCACAGTACCCATTGATTTAAGTGTTTGTTCACATTTCAGTATTCTTTTGGGGTCAGTACAAAAATCACAGGGACATGTACTACCTTCATCCATGATGCGGACCAAGCACGCCCATGTAAGTCTATGGGTCCGTGAAAATCACTGACACACATCCGTGTTGTTTCCATGCTGCGTCCATTTTTCACTGAAGACTGATAGGAGATTCTTTCGCAATTAATTTTCAGTTGAGCAACTTCAGTGAATTATGGATGACACACGGATGGTAAAAACGGACACACACGGACAAACCACAGATCCTTCACGGGTGAAACACGTACACTTTTTTTACGGATGTGACACTGACAGGGAAAATGTGAACGAGGCCTTACATAAATACTACTAAATGAGCACCGAGATCTTATGATTTTGTAATATATGAGCTCAATTCTCTGAAAAAATGACCAAATCTTTTTCTAAATTATAACTTTTGGTTTTTGGAGGTGGATCAGGTTTTGGCTAAATGTCAGAATGCAGAGGATATTTCTGTACGCTCAGAGATATTATCTCAGAGGATTGAAAATGTGTCCATCAGGCTTTCGTTCACACCTTGGTTTTTGCTTCCATCGGAGGTATGCTTTGGGAATAGTCCCTGACTACGCAGACGATGAAAGCCTCTGACGTATATTGCCGTATCGGCACACACTTGCATTCATTGGCTATTGACTACGATTCTAAAAAGTGTGGTGACAAAAAGGGTATACTAATGTATATCAGTCCAGCCTATGCCAAAAAGATACACTTTAGCATTCACTGGGTACATGGGGACCTCAGATATGTATGACCTGGGTGCAGGGTCGATTTGGTACAATTTGGCCAAATTACCTGTCCAATTCGATTCAGATCTGAATAAATTGTACCAGAACTGAAAATGCTCTGATTGTCTGGAAAAGGTCTTGCTGTATTCCTCTCCTCTCTCCTTGATTCTCCTGAATCGAATCACATAAAATTCTAATTAGTTAGAATCAGAAATTTAAAAAAAATTCAGCTCGAATTTCAGAATAGATTCACTCATCTCAAAATTATCTCAATGGTCTAGTAAGTCAGATCCTGCTTTCTTTTTTAAAGGCAATAAATATTGTATCATAATAAGAAATGTTTCTTTATCCGAGAGGCCTGAGCACATATCCAAGTGTTCCGAAGTAACTCTGAGATATTATCTCAGTAATCAGAAAGTCTATGATAAACTTTTAGACGTGACTGATCTAGTAAGTCAGAGCTTTCATATTTTTTTCTGAGATATTATCTAACAGCTTTATCAGGGCTCCTACTTATTATCTCAGAGTACTGAGCTATTGTCTCCAAGCCCGCACCCTGACTTTTTGGCTCAGAGATTATACTATAATATCTCAGTGCCAGATCCATGAGAAGCCAGAGCTCTGAGCTACTGTATCAGTTTCTTTCATAGATAGAAATGTATCTATTTGTATCAGACGACTCTTCTTCTGGTTCCATCCATGAATCACCTGGAGGTGCAGATATTGCCTCCTTATCTTACTTATTGGAGGACGTGTCACTCAGAGGTTATTGGGAAAAGAATGATTAACTCCAAACACAATCTACGGAGGGAATCTCTGCATTAGGCACATTTAGCCGTTACCCAAACCGGAGAGGTGATTATTCATGGGTAGAATGACAACGTGTCACTTTCCCTCATTAGATAGATAGAAAATTCTGCAGAATAAAACTATTTTGGGTCAAATCTGCAGATATCAGCCAAATGAAGATGAATGGAAGAAATGAGAGAATATTAGAGTCATCCAGGATGGTAAAAAATATAATTTTTCACCCAAGTTCCGTAAGTAACGGGAAGGTATATTTTTTGCGCGCGGCTCATCAATCATATGCATTATTTCATCTGAATGTGTGCGATTCCTGCGTTCTCATAATTTAATATATCAGGATCTCACAAACTCAATTATTTTTGTTTCCAGGAACAAAACTGCTAAATCTTCCATATTTCTATATGACGACGACTCTGCGCCAATCCTGAAATGTTAATCGTATGCTAATGCAGGCTTACCTTTGAACCCGGAGCTGCGTCGACACGTCCACAATTAGCCTCATTTGGGAATGTGAAGCAATTAGTTGGGAAACAGATTGTGGTCACATTGACCGTCCTCTGCGGTCTCCGATGATCCATTTACGATCTGTTACTTTCTTGCGCTTTAATGACAACCGGGGCTGAAAACCTTTATTTCGCTCATTTGCAATTTTTAAATTTAAATTAGATTTGTGAGTAACATTTTTTCTTAAAATTGACCATTCCTGGGGGTGGAAATTTTGTGACACTTCATGCTGTTCAGTTATCCCTTAGACCTGTGCTGGCTAACCTCCGGGACTCCAGCTGTGGTAGAACTACAAGTCCCAAGATGCACATTTGCTTGGCTGTTCCACAGAAATGAATGCAGCATGCTGGGAGTCGTAGTTTAACCATAGCTGGGGTGCCGGAGGTTAGCCATCACTGCCTTAGACTGTTACATGTGCAACCCAAGTGATACTAGATCAATTCCTTAAAAAAATGTCAGATTTCCTGCTGATTTTTGGAAGAATTTATTAACATATGTAGTCGATTTTTCCTTTAAATCAGGGATGCCCAACCTGCGGCCCTCCAGCTGTTGCAAAACTGCAATTCCCAGCATGCCTGTACAGATTTCAGCTATTAGGGCATGCTGGTAGTTGTAGTTTTGCAACAGCTGGAGGGCCGCAGGTTGGGCATCCCTGCTTTAAATCTTTTTGTCATTTACAAATATACATCTTTGACTCGCAGTACCACTTTTGACCACTGCTGTCAGGGAATATTTTCCATAGACAGCAATAGAACAGCGCCCCCAGCTCTACAGTCACTGATTTTTTTTTTCAAATTTTTTTTTTTTAATCAGTAATTTTGGGATAAAATGTCTCTCAGAGATGACATTGTACATTTTTGACGTGCAGTACCACTTTTGACCACTGCTGTCAGGGAATATTTTCCATAGACAGCAATACAACAGCGCCCCCAGCTCTACAGTCACTTTAGGATAAAAAGTCACTCAGAGATGACATTTATCATATTTTAATTAGCAATTGTGAACTTACAATATTGCTAATAATACAAACTAGATAATACATCCCCTTTAAATAGTAATAGCCCCGATTGTACATATCACCCGAGGCCCAGGCGTCAGCTTTATTTACGACCATTAGATGACTATAGGGACTCTATAGGGACAACTCTGAAAAAGGTAAATGTGAACAGGATTCAGCATAAACCACAACTGGGTTCTGGTTTCTATTTGTATCCGGTGGGATTTTAGGACCTATTGATATGTTCGTTGTCCGGAGCGGTGACATCATCAGTGTGTTATACTTTCTTTATATAGGTGACGCCCATAGGTGACATATGTTTAGTCAATGGTTTCCACGCGTCCGTCCTAGTGCAGATCTATAGAATGAGCTCATGGACGAAGCGTGGACGTTCACAGTGCATCAATAACTCTCATCATTGCACAGCACATCTGGCTGGATCACATTCTGGATTGAGGCTGACAGAAGTTACGATGGTTGCTCAACGAAATGGGTTCCCGTCCACTTAGAGGGTTAATACATAATTGATACCCTTCATAGCCATTAAAAGCCTTAGACATTGATTTTCCTTCCCATATATTTAGAGCCATATCAGAGATTCACCTGCCAGTAAAAGGAATCAAGGCTACAATAAAACGTCATATCATGGGGGCTGCCATGTCTGTACTCAGTGGTCCAGGAGGCGGGGCTAAAGTCAATGGACGGTGCGGAAGTTGTGGAAAAAAATTGAAATCTTTATTACAAATTTACAAACAGTATTACGTTACCCTCTTCACCCAAACAAATTGTGGTTTTAATAGTTACAGGAGTCTCCAGCTCTTATGAAACTACAACTCCCAGCATGCTCTCCTTATTTATTGCTTGCAAAAGTGCAATAACGATTCGAGTATTCCAACTGTTGGCTGCAAACATGGGTGGAGTAGTCATTGAGGGGGTTTTGTTGCTTTATGAGCGATGGAAATATCTGAAGGGATTTGTCCTTTTCTCTAAAGTCTCAGCTCATAGACCACGACCTGTTTATTCCCATTTAAGGTGGAATATTGATGACGACCTCTAGTGACCTCCAAAATACAGTCACTTAAAATCATTACTATAGAGCTCTAATGGCTAACCTCCAGCACTCCAGCTCTGGTAAAACTACAACTCCCAAGATGTACACTTGAGTGGCTGTTCTCAGAACTTCCCAGAAAAGAATGGAGCATGCTGGGAGTCGTAGTTTCACCACAGATGGAATGGCGAAGGTTAGCCATCACTGCTATAGAGGCTATGGCTTCCAAAAGATCCTGAGGATCATGTAATTACATTCCCTGATTCCCGTCTCCTATTGCTCTGCCAGTCTTTACTGCAGCTCTGGCATTCTATTCACGAACTAGAGAGATCAGGATGAACAAGATCAGATGTGAAAATGCATGATATTGAGCTGCAGTGGAGGAAGACTACAGTCAATTATTTCTGTAATCAGCCAAGTGCACGAGTTGTTGGTGACAAGTTGCGTTTCTCAGAGCCCTCATGTTGTCAGAGTGGATGTTGAGGCAGCAGTGACTGGCGGGGGGCATGCTGCAGCTCGCCTGTGAACCCATTGACACGAGCGCAGGGGGGCTTCAGGCTGCTTGTTTCAGACTCATTGCCAAAATGACACATTTAGACCGTGCACAGACCACTGACGAGGGTAATGCAGGTCATACCTGTTATATCCTGGATTCTGCAGCCTGCCTGCAAAGTGAGTGTCAGCGCTGTGTGAACACGTCTGTCAGGTGCCGCTGCAGCACGCCCGCTATACTCACAGGAAATTATACAGTCAACGAAGTGAAGTAATATCTGAAAAAATAGGCAAAAACAGGAATTCAAATATTAAAAAAAAAATAATATATATATATATAGGAAATTGTTGCAAGTTTTTGGTTTGCATATTTAGTAACTATTGTGTATCATAAACATATTTTTTACTTTTACTTGTGACTTGTATCCTGCACTTATCTACAGTTACATCATCTTTTATACTCCACTCACAACCAGAGCTGCAATCAGAATAGCTTAGCTCTTGTACAGGAGATTATTGTAGACTACTGCTTTATATAAACACTGCAGCCAGATGGCAAACCAAAACAGGAGGATAGCAGAATTATGAATGCAGCTCTGGATGTGACTGGAGTTAAACACGCGGTGTAGCTTGGGATCAGTACGAATTAAGGTAATAAGAGTATTGACAGCGGTGCAGAAAATGTTTGTGTAAAGTCGTAGAAATCCCCAGTGAGGTGAGGTTTGATGAACTGTCATGAAGGGGAAGCTTAATGTCTGATCGATGCCCTGATTCTTGTCTTATTTCTGGAGCAGCAGAATTTATTATGTCACATTTTATTCACATTCACAATCTGAATGCCCCCCCACCCACTCTCTGCACCTTCTCATTTCCTCTTTCATCTCTCATCCTCCCGCCTCCTTCCCTCTTTCTCATTTTTCTTTTACACTGCCCTTTCTCTGTCTCTATATTGTTTATCTTTTCTCTCTCTCTGTTCTCATTCCCCTCCGTCTCTTTATCCACCTCTCCCTTCTTTATTCCCTCCTTTTCTTCCTCTCTTATTCACTCTCCTCCTCCCACCCTCTCCCCTCTTACGCTCTCTCTCTTCACCTCTCTCCTGTCTCTCTCTCTTCCCTTGTCTCTCTTTTCTGTTATTTCCCACTCCTCTGCCCCCTTTTCTTTTTAGTTCTCATTCCCCCTCTCTTTTTATTTCTCCTCTACTTCCTCCCCTTTGACTTTTCTTTCTCCTTTCTTTCACCCTTTCCCCTTCTCTCTTTCTCTCCCCTTCTCTCTTTACCTCTATTTCTCTCTCCCCCTCTCCTTTTCCCTGTTCCTTCTTCTCTCCCTCTTTTCTCTCTTACCTTCTGTTTTTCTCTCTGTATATCTCCATATCTCTTACTTTCCCTCTTTTTTTTCTGCACCCACTCCCTCTCGACTGTCCCCCCTTCTCTCTGTTTTTTTTTCTATTCTCTTTCCTCCCTCTTTCTTTTTCTCTCTGTTTCTCCCTTCCTCCCCCTCTTTCTATCTCCCTTTTTTCTCTTATTTTCTCCCTTACTCTTTTGTCTGCTTCCTTCTCTATTATCCCCTCTTTTCCTGTCTCTATCTAATCTCTCTATGTCCCCATTTCTTTCTCTCCTCTTTTTCTCTTCCTCCTCTGTCTCTTTTCCTCCTTTCTCTGCCTCTTCTCTCTATTTCCCAGTTTAATTCTCTTCCTTCTTTCTCTGCCTCTTCTCTCTTATTTCCACTTTCTCTCTCTCCCTTATCCCTCCATTTCTCTCTCTTTCTCCACTCTCTCTCCTTTTCTCCCTCATCTCTCTATTTTGCCCTCCTTCTCTCTCCCTCTTTCTCTCTCCTCACTCTCTCTCATCTCTCTATTCCCCCTCTCTCTGCTCTTTCTCTCCCCTCATGTCTCTATTTCCCCTCCTTCTCTCTCCTCACTCCCCTCATCTCTCTATTTCCCCCTTCTTCCTCTCTCCTCTCTCCCTCATCTCTCTATTCTCCCTCTTTCTCTCTCCCTCAATTCTCTCACTCATCTATTTCCACCTCTTTCTCTCTCCCTCCTCTCTCTCTCTCTCCCCCTCTTCTCTCTTTTCCCCTCTTTCTCTCCCTCCCTCTCTCTCTCCATCATCTCTATATTCCCCACTCTTTCTCTCTCCTCTCACTCTCCCTCATCTCTCTATTCCCCTCTTTCTCTCTCCCTTCTCTTTCTCTCCCTCCTTCATCTCTCTATTCCCCCCTCTTTCTCTCTCTCTCCTTCTCTCTCTTCCTCACTCTCTCCGCAGCCTTTGTCATAGGAAGTCTCAGCATGGGATTGTATTCTGTCGGGATCTCACCCCTTCCTCTTCTCTTCTCTTTCAGACTGAGAACTATTCATTCGATACAAACTATGTGAACAGCCGAGCACATCTGATTAAAAGGTACGAATCTCCTTTCATTGCTTCTGAGAATCGATTCCTTCTCCGGCTGCTGTCGCCGCCGCTCACAATGACTTTTCTCCATCCTAACTTATTCTTGTTACTCCATTAGGTTTTTTTTTTTAGAAACTCACAAACGTCTAATGGAGGTGAGATACAAAAGTGTCTGTGCTATAAAGTGGCGCTGCAAAGGTTAATACTGGCGCCCACTACAATCAAAATAGGCATTTTCATGTTTTAAAGGGCAACAAAGGAACAACCCTAAATTATTGGTGACTGTGGTTCTAATCCCGACACATCCCAGTATAATGAGAGCACAGCCCCGTGGTAGTGCCACATATTCCTTCTCAGCCAATCAGTGGCTGCAGCAGTAATCATGTGATCTCCAGAAGTGTAACTTGAAGCTTCTGTGCCCCAGATCCCCCAACTATTATATACTGGTTTTCTCACATGGGACAGAGGGAATTTTTGGGCCCCTCAGGTGCCAGGGCCCGGGTGCATCTTTGCCCTTCTTGCCCTTCACCAAAGAACCAGGACCTGCTTTCTTTTCATCTCCTCTGTTTGGGGTCCTATCAGTATGTGAGTAGCGCCCCCTAGGATACTCTACTGGGCTCTTACATATGCACAGGGCAACCTTCCAGCACATCAGTGAGATGGACCCAAAAAGTGAGAAGACTTTTTTTGGAGACCTCCTCATGGCGTAGCACAGTCTTTTTTGCTAATCCAACGCACATAAAAAACCAAAACCTCCACCGGATCCCGCCAAATGCACCCTTTGGTCCGTTTAATAGATACAATGAAGATTTCTGGCAAATACGGTAAATGGTAGTGTTAAATTAGGGCTCTGAGGTCCTAGTGACAGGTTCTCTTTAATCCTTATCTGATTAGTTACTTTGTAACTGCTCATCACTGAGCACAAGATACATTGTTTCATATAAAACCCTTGACATATCAATAGAACACACTACCTGGCCACAACTCTCAACAGCCTGTAATTGCTGAACTACAACTCTCAGAATGCTCCAGTGAAATATTACAATGAATACACTGAAAGTGAGGAGACAGGGCAGGGGTGACACAACATATTGCCTCTCCTGAATGCTGGATGGATGATCTTTCAGCTGATGTTGTTTTTGTGCTTGGTGCCTCTGAATAGCAGGAGGACATGGTCTGATGGTCCCACACAAGTCATGGAGATACTGTAGGTGTATTGTGAGGGGAGGATGTGCGCGCACAGACAAACACACCTGCTCTGCACAGACACACAGCTGCCTGCACTGCTTCCTCCATTGTGAAGGCTCTATTAATCACAAGCCAAGCAAACATGGCCCATGATGGTGTGGTGTGATAGTCAGGACGGGGTTCCCAGGACTATTCATCAAGACACCAGTCAGGAATGTCAGTGCAAACAGGTCTCTTTGTGGCCGGGGCCTCGCCGCAGGAAACGCTGCATTGTCAGGAGGATTTGTTCTTCAATAAAAGATTTTCCTTCAAAGTAAAACCTAAATGATCTTCAAAGAAGCCCTTCCCCGGCTACTAATTCCAGGCCTAGGAACAATACGCCGCCGCTTTTATGGCTTCTTGCACGCAAACCTGTAGAGTAACCGGGGAGCGGCGGATTCTGGGGTTATTGATCCCTATATGTTATAAAGATGTAGCAGAGCTGAGATTATTGGTACAAGTAAAACCTACTGTACCACAGCATCTACCTATCTATCTACTATCTATCTATCTATCTATCTATCTATCTATCTATCTATCTATCTATCTATCTATCTCATATCTATCTATCTATCTATCTACTCTCTATCTATCTATCTATCTATCTATCTATCTATCTATCTATCTACTCTCTATTATCTATCTATCTATCTATCTATCTATCTATCTATCTATCTATCTTTCATCTGTCTATCTACTCTCTAATCTATCTATCTACTCTCTAATCTATCTCATATCTATCATCTATCTATCTACTCTCTCTCTCTATCTACTCTATATCTATCTATCTATCTATCTATCTATCTATCTATCTACTCTCTAATCTATTAGCTATCTATCTCATATCTATCTATTAACTATCTATCCATCTAATCTATCTACTCTCTAATCATCTATCTATCTATCTATCTATCTATCTATCTCCTATCTATTTATCTATCTACCTATTATCTAAGCAGATTTTTTTCTAAAATTTAGCAAAGCAGCTGAATCGAATTTTTGAATAATTTACCATCTCTAATTATGATGATGTTGATGATGTTGATGATGTTGATGATGGTGGTTGTGATGATGTTGATGATGTTGATGATGGTGGTTGTGATGATGATGTTGATGATGGTGGTGGTTGTTGTGATGATGATGATGGATTCCTTAGTAATGGAGGTATCTTTGGTGTTACTAATTTCTGGAACCTTCTTTGGAGTTAATGAAGTTTGCACTTTGATTGTCTGATCATCATGTAGTAAATCCCGCCGATGTCTCCATCTTCTCCTCTCGGCCGGAGACCTCAGACTCTGGTTCTTTCACATTTTTATGTTCTGCTTTGGAAATCAGCCAAACCTTTTTCACTCTGTTTTCTCTAAACATCAGTATTTCATGTGGACGGTGTAAATGTATCTCCACACCGGCTCTTCAAGGCTTGGTATGGCAGTTAATGGTTAGGGGTCTCTTTGGTTTCTATGGATACAGAGAAGAAGAAAAGCCTCTGTAAGCCGTGGTCTAACAACTCTATAGGAGTCCGAAGAGTGGGACTCATGGAGAGGGATTGCAGGATAGCTGCCCCAGCTCCGGGATAATTGTCCTGCCAATTGTGTGTGTATCTAAGACTTCTCATGTGTGATACTGTCTGCTGAGCTAGGTATCTAATCTTCCCATGTTTGATACTGTCTGCTGAGCTGTGTATCTAATCCTATCATGTGTGATACTATATAATAAGCTGTGTATCTAATCCTACCATGTGCGATACTGTCTGCTGAGCTGTGTATCTAATCCTATCCTATGTGATACTGTCTGCTGAGCTGTGTATCTAATCCTATCCTGTGTGATACTGTCTGCTGAGCTGTGTATCGAATCCTATCCTGTGTGATACTGTCTGCTGAGCTAGGTATCTAATCTTCCCATGTTTGATACTGTCTGCTGAGCTGTGTATCTAATCCTATCATGTGTGATACTGTCTGCTGAGCAGTGTATTTAATCCTATCCTGTGTCATACTGTCTGCTGAGCCGTGTATCTAATCCTATCCTGTGTGATACTGTCTGCTGAGCTATGTATCTAATCCTATCCTGTGTGATACTGTCTGCTGAGCTGTGTATCTAATCCTATCGTGTGTGATTATATCCGCTGAGCTGTGTGCCTAATCCTATCATGTGTGATACCGTCTACTGAGCTGTGTATCTAATCCTATCATGTGTGATACTGTCTGCTGAGCTGTGTATTTAATCCTATCCTGTGTGATACTGTCTGCTGAGCTATGTATCTAATCCTATCCTGTGTGATACTGTCTGCTGAGCTATGTATCTAATCCTATCCTGTGTGATACTGTCTGCTGAGCCGTGTGTCTAATCCTATCCTGTGTGATACTGTCTGCTGAGCTGTGTGCCTAATCCTATCATGTGTGATACTGTCTACTGAGCTGTGTATCTAATGCTATCATGTGGGATACTGTTTGCTGAGCGGTGTATCTAATCCTATCATGTGTGATACTGTCTGCTGAGCTGATACCTGTAATGCTATCTGCTGAGGAGCCAGTGTATCTAAGCCTTATCCTGTGTGATACTGTCTGCTGAGCTGATACATGTAATGCTATCTGCTGAGGAGCCAGTGTATCTAAGCCTTATCATGTGTGATACTGTCTACTGAGCTAATGTATCTAATCCTATCATGTGCAATACTGTCTGCTGAGCTGTGTATCTAATCCTGTCATGTGTGATACTTTCTGCTGAGCTTTGTATCTAATCCTATCATATACAGTACTAGGCTGAGGAGCATATCATTTGTGATGCTGTGCTTTGGAGCGGGTGTACCTAAGCCTATGATGTGTGTTGCTCTGCTGGAGGCTGTGTATCTAACAGTATGAAATGTGGTACGGGTATGCAGAGCCAGTCACTGTCAGAGCTTGTGTCTCAGTCTTTCCTCGGAGGACTGGCCCTCTTCTCCCCATTCTTTATATGTAGTCAGAGCTCGTCCTGATTTCCAGCCCCCGTCTACATTACTCAGCCAGAACAGAATCAGACTGCAGATCAGGAGGAGCCACAGTGATTCCCTGCCAGTCGCTGGGTGCTCCTCATAATGCAGGAATCCGCGGGCAGCAACCAAAAATAATTCATCTGTCCCCAGGAAATCAATAAAAGGTACTGCCCCGGACCCTGATATGTACAATATGCATCCAGGTATCTGCTCTGCCCCCAAAATTCCAAGGAATTAGTTTTAGGATACGGTGTTAAAATTTCTCCTAAGAAGTTTCCAGGAAGAATGGGTGACATCTAGTATTGCCAGAGGTTGGATTATTATGGGGCACTGTGGGTGGATTATTATGGGGCACTCTAGCTTGATTATTATTGGGCACTTTGAGTGGATTATTATGGTGTACGGATAGATTATTATCTGGTGCTGTGGTTATATTATTATGGGGTACTATGGATAAATTATTAAGGGGTACTGCAGTTGGATTATTATGGTGTACTGTGGTTGGATTATTATGGGGTACTGTGGTTGGATTATTATGGGGTACTGTGGTTGGATTATTATGGGGTACTGTGGTTGGATTATTATGGGCTACTGTGGTTGGATTATTATGGGCTACTGTGGTTGGATTATTATGGGGTACTGTGGTTGGATTATTATGGGGCACTGTGGTTGGATTATTATGGGGTACTGTGGTTGGATTATTAAGGGGCACTGTGGTTGGATTATATGGGGTACTGTGGTTGGATTATTATGGGGTACTGTGGTTGGATTATTATGGGGCACTGTGGTTGGATTATTATGGGGTACTGCGGTTGAATTATTATGGGGTACTGTGGTTGGATTATTATGGGGTACTGTGGTTGGATTATTATGGGTACTGTGGTTGGATTATTATGGGGCACTGTGGTTGGATTATTATGGGGCACTGTGGTTGGATTATTATGGGGTACTGCGGTTGGGATTATTATGGGGTACTGCAGTTTGAATTATTATGGTATACTGTGGTTGGATTATTATGGGGTACTGTGGTTGGATTATTATGGGGCACTGTGGTTGGATTATTATGGGGCACTGTGGTTGGATTATTATGGGGTACTGCGGTTGGATTATTATGGGGTACTGTGGTTGGATTATTATGGGGTACTGCAGTTGAATTATTAAGAGGGTACTGCAGTTGGATTATTATGGGGCACTGTGGGTGGATTATTATGGGCACTGTGGGTGGATTATTATTGGGCACTGTGATTGGATTATTATGGGGCACTCTGGCTGGATTATTATGGGGCACTGTGGATAGATTATTATGGGGCACTGTGATTGGATTATTATGGGGTACTGTGGGTGGATTATTATGGCGTATGGATAGATTATTATCTGGTGCTGTGGTATATTATTATGGGGCACTGTGGTTAGATTATTATGGGGTACTATGGATAAATTATTAAGGGGTACTGCAGTTGGATTATTACGGGGCACTGTGGTTGGATTATTATGGGCACTGAGGTTGGATTATTACGGGGCACTGTGATTGGATTATTATGGGGCACTGTGGCTGGATTATTATGGGGCACTGTGGATAGATTATTATGGGCACTGTGATTGGATTATTATGGGGTACTGCAATTGTATTATTATGGGGCACTGTGGGTGGATTATTATGGGGCACTGTGGGTGGATTATTATGGGGCACTGTGGGTGGATTATTATGGGGCACTGTGGGTGGATTATTATGGGGCACTGAGGTTGGATTATTATGGGGCACTGTGGTTGGATTATTATGGGGCACTGTCAGTGGATTATTATGGCGTATGGATAGATTATTATCTGGTGCTGTGATTATATTATTATGGGGTACTACGGTTAAATTATTAAGGGATACTGCAGTTGGATTATTATGGGGCACTGTGGTACGATAATTATGGGGTAATATGGATATATTATTATGGGGTACTGCAGTTGAATTATTATAGGGTACTGTGGTTGGATTATTATGAGGTACTGTGGGTTAATTATTATAGCATACTGCAGTTAGATTATTATGGGTTAATATGGATAGATTATTATGGGGCACTGTGGGTGGATTATTATAGCATACTGCAGTTAGATTATTATAGGGTACTGTGTGTGGATTATTATGGGGTACAATGATTTTCACTGTTTTGGGAATCTGTATGTGACTAGTGGTATTAATTGACTGGCACTGTTATGTATGGTGAGGCTGTGGCTGGCACTGATTCTGGGCCGCTATGATTGCCTCTCTTACAGGTCCCTATAACTGGTTCTGTTGTGTGGACACTGCAATATCCGGAAAAAAAAGCAGGGCCACGTGTCCTATTGTATATATACCTTCCTGTTTCCGAAGGTCGGGATCAGTCATCTTACTTGAATTCCTATGGAAAAGCACAGATACAGTATCATAATGCCACAACATAACACACTCAGCTCTGCTACATATATATTCCGACCATAAGGCTTTTCCAGGCTCCTGTATTGCACATCAGGACCTCCAGTAAGAGATTCCCCCCATCATAAAATGGAAAATAAATGTTTTACAGAAGTCTGGGAAAGATAGGTGACAACAGTTGGGAAGCTGTAATAAACAGAATAACCCAGATTTCCAAGCTTCAGAAAGGAGAAGAATGGATTGTTTGACCGGTTCATGGGAAAAATAGTCTTAAAAAAAAGTAAATAAAGTGTAAAGTGTTTTTGTGGCTCCAGAAGAGCCTTGGAGCCTTTGGCCGGGTCTTCAGACGTGTCACATGCCTGGTGATGTCTCCTCTGTGTGCACTGTGATTTAGGGGATGAACTATTATTTGTTACAGGCTGGAATAATTCTGCATGATGGGACTTGACATGACACTAAATTCTTATGGTTTCTTCATCCCAGCAGTTCAACCTTCAAGGACTTAGAGGGAAATAGCCTCAAGGACAGCGGGCACGAGGAGAGTGACCAGACTGACAGCGAACATGACGTCCAGCGGGGCTTGTACTGTGACACGGCTGTCAACGATGTCCTCAACACCAGTGCCAATTCAGTGGGGACTCAACAGACAGACCAAGGTACCGTGCTCAACATGGCAGGGACTGTGGAAGTATTCCTTCTTCTGTAAAGTTCTATAAAATAAACAGAATCTGCTGAGATTTAAAGAGCAACTCCAGTCACATCTGATATCAACATGAAAGATGGCGGCAGTCAGTAAAATATGTCTCACCAATAAATTCTGCCCCCTATGTAGAAGAATATAACTACTATAATACTGCTCCTATGTACAAGAATATAACTACTATAATACTGCTCCTATGTAGAAGAATATAACTACTATAATACTGCTCCTATGTACAAGAATATAACTACTATAATACTGCTCCTATGTACAAGAATATAACTACTATAATACTGCCCCTATGTACAAGATTATAACTACTATAATACTGCTCCCTATGTACAATAATATAACTACTATAATACTGCTCCTATGTACAAGAATATAACTACTATAATACTGCCTCCTATGTACAAGAATATAACTACTATAATACTGCTCCTATGTACAAGAATATAACTACTATAATACTGCTCCTATGTACACGAATATAACTACTATAATACTGCCTCCTATGTACAAGAATATAACTACTATAATGCTGCTCCTATATACAAGAATATAACTACTATAATACTGCTCCTATGTACAAGAATATAAATACTATAATACTGCTCCTATGTACAAGAATATAACTACTATAATGCTGCTCCTATGTACAAGAATATAACTACTATAATACTGCCTCCTATGTACAAGAATATAACTACTATAATACTGCTCCTATGTACAAGACTATAACTACTATAATACTGCTCCTATGTACAAGAATAGACTACTATAATACTGCTCCTATGTACAAGAATATGACTACTATAATACTGCTCTTATGTACAAGAATATAACTACTATAATACTGCTCCTATGTACAAGAATATAACTACTATAATACTGCTCCTATGTACAAGAATATAACTATAATAATACTGCTCCTATGTACAAGAATATAACTACAATAATACTGCTCCTAAGTACAAGAATAAAACTACTATAATACTGCTCCTATGTACAAGAATATAACTACTATAATACTGCTCCTATGTACAAGAATATAACTAGTATAATGCTGCTCCTATGTCCAAGAATATAACTACTATAATACTGCTCCTAAGTACAAGAATAAAACTACTATAATACTGCTCTTATGTACAAGAATATAACTACAATAATACTGCTCCTATGTACAAGAATATGACTACTATAATACTGCTCTTATGTACAAGAATATAACTACTATAATACTGCTCCTATGTACAAGAATATAACTACAATAATACTGCTCCTATGTACAAGAATACAACTACTATAATACTGCTTCTATGTACAAGAATATAACTACTATAATACTGCTCATATATACAAGAATATAACTACTATAATACTGCTCCTATGTACAAGAATATAACTACTATAATACTGCTCCTATGTACAAGAATATAACTACTATAATACTGCTCCTATGTACAAGAATATAACTACTATAATACTGCTCCTAAGTACAGGAATAATACTACTATAATACTGCTCCTATGTACAAGAATATAACTACTATAATATTGCTCCTAAGTACAAGAATATAACTACTATAATACTGCTTCTTTGTACAAGAATATAAGTACTATAATACTGCTCCTAAGTACAAGAATATAACTCCTATAATACTGCTTCTATGTAAAAGAATATAACTACTATAATACTGCTCCTATGTACAAGAATATAACTACTATAATACTGCCTCCTATGTACAAGAATATAACTACTATAATACTGCTCCTATGTACAAGAATTATAACTACTATAATACTGCTCCTAAGTACAAGAATATAACTACTATAATACTTCTCCTATGTACAAGAATATAACTACTATAATACTGCCTCCTATGTACAAGAATATAACTACTATAATACTGCCTCCTATGTACAAGAATATAAATACTATAATACTGCTCCTATGTACAAGAATATAACTATTATAATACTGCTCCTATGTAACAAGCATATAACTACTATAATACTGCTCCTATGTACAAGAATATAACTACTATAATACTGCTCCTATGTACAAGAATATAACTACTATAATACTGCCTCCTATGTACAAGAATATAACTACTATAATACTGCTCCTATGTACAAGAATATAACTATTATAATACTGCTCCTATGTAAAAGAATATAACTACTATAATACTGCTCCTATGTCCAAGAATATAACTACTATAATACTGCTCCTAAGTACAAGAATATAACTACTATAATACTGCTCCTATGTACAAGAATATAACTACTATAATACTGCCTCCTATGTACAAGAATATAACTACTATAATACTGCTCCTATGTACAAGATTATAACTACTATAATACTGCTCCTATGTACAAGAATATAACTACTATAATACTGCTCCTATGTACAAGAATATAAACTACTATAATTACTGCTCCTATGTACAAGAATATAACTACTATAATACTGCCTCCTATGTACAAGAATATAACTACTATAATACTGCTCCTAAAATGTACAAGAATATAACTACTATAATACTGCTCCTAGTACAAGAATATAACTACTATAATACTGCTCCTATGTACAAGAATATAAGAATATAACTACTATAATACTGCTCCTATGTACAAGAATATAACTACTATAATACTGCTCCTATGTACAAGAATATAACTACTATAATACTGCTCCTATGTACAAGAATATAACTACTATAATACTGCTCCTATGTACAAGAATATAAACTACATAAACTGCTCCTATGTACAAGAATATAACTACTATAATACTGCTCCTATGTACAAGTACAAGAATATAACTACTATAATACTGCTCCTATGTACACGAATAAAACTACTACAATACCGCTCCTATGTACAATAGTATAACTACTATAATACTGCTCCTATGTACAGGAATATAACTACTATAATACTGCTCCTATGTACAAGAATATAACTACTATAATACTGCTCTTATGTACAAGAATATAACTACTATAATACTGCCCCTATGTACAAGAATATAACTACTATAATACTGCTCCTATGTTACAAGAATATAACTACTATAATACTGCCCCCTATGTACAAGAATATAACTACTACAATACTGCCCCTATGGTACAAGAATATAACTACTATAATACTGCTCCTATGTACAAGAATATAACTACTATAATACTGCCTCCTATGTACAAGAATATAATACTATAATACTGCTCCTATGTACAAGAATATAACTACTATAATACTGCTCCTATGTACAAGAATATAACTACTATAATACTGCCTCCTATGTACAAGAATATAACTACTATAATACTGCCTCCTATGTACAAGAATATAACTACTATAATACTGCTCCTATGTACAAGAATATAACTACTATAATACTGCTCCTATGTACAAGAATATAACTACTATAATACTGCTCCTATGTACAAGAATATAACTACTATAATACTGCCTCCTATGTACAAGAATATATCTACTATCATATTGCTCCTATGTACAAGAATATAACTTCTATAATACTGCCTCCTATCTTCTTGTATATACTGTAACTACTATAATACTTTCCTCTACGTGCAGATATTATTGTATCCTCATGTTACTGTAGTTGCTCTTTAGTCGTGGTGCCTTCTAGTACACTTTGCTGTAGTGTCGCTCACGCTGCAGTGGTAACACCTTCTATCCTGTCACTCGTTTTCCCCGTCAGTTTTTGGTAACACTTTGTTTGCGCATTGATCCCACTTTACCCCGCTCTCTGTGGTATCAAGGAGACTCTTCACCTCCGCTCGTTGTGATGTGCAGTGAATACCGGGAGATCTACTAATTATGCTTGGTGTAAACAGTCGCTCTGGAAACTTCAGCAATAACAAGTCACAAGTCGCAGTTTTTCTGTTGCTCATTGTAAATGATTAGAATTTATTGTTGACGTTTCCACTGTATAAGCATCTCCCGCTCCCCCTCTCCCAGTTTCCCTTTCTCTCCCATTATTGAATCGGTGACACTTGCCTAGAGGATGGCAGGAGATACGCCATAAATTAAATCCGTTTATTGGAGCCTACGTGGACCTCATGCTTGTTATACAACCAACATTTTAACAGTTTGTTGCAAATTATTACGGTGCAAGGGAAGAAGGGGGGCAATTATATGTCAAGGAACATAGGATCTGTAATATATCAAATAGAGATGAACGATTTGAATCCCACAAAGTGGAATTCGATCCGAATTTCAGTATAAATTTGATTCCCCTCCTACTTCCTGGTAGCGAATCAATTTAACCCGAAATTGTGTAAAAAACAAAAACAAAAAAAAAGAATCATACTTACCTCCTCCAATTGCTCGTGACGGGCCACCTTGATTGAAGATCTCAGCCAAAATCCCGTGCATTGTGATGTCACCATGCTTTCCGGCGTGACAACGCTATCTCGGGCCGCACGGGATTTCGCCCCAGATATTCAAGCAAGATGGCGGCGGTAAGTATGATTTTATTTCTTTTTTTTTCTGTAAATTTCACATTGTTTTTACTCTCAGATGCCGCGATCATGAGGGGTGCAATGATGGAGGGTGGTGGAATCGCAGCTCTCTGTCTTTGCACCCGCTACTTACAAAAAAACCGCTTTGTGACAAAGTAATTCATCACAAAGCGATTTTTTTTTTATAAACTCATCGAAGCAGACAAATCAAATTTCCCAATGCTGGGCTCATCTCTAATATTAAGCCGCCATTAGAGAGGCGTTCCATTCCCGGAATCTTCCTATGGTGGGCGGTCTTCTAATATTCATCTACTTGGAATTTTGGGTTCTAAGCTCATGACTGTTCTAAAGGTCCCATGGGAAATAGGGGCCAATTTAATGGTGTGCCTGTCCCCTTTGAGCTACTTTAAGGTGTATAGAGCCCCCCTTTATGATAATTGAAGTGGACAAGTGAGGTAGAAAGGACCAGGGCTTGTGTTGTCCTGTTCCTGAGGCCCTAGTATCATCATAACATTATAAAAGCTGTAATGGTGCCCTACCTAACATGTAGCATTTATAATACTGACATACTGATTGGTACATGGTATCATAATGGTGTCTTTTGAGTTTCCTTAGACACCAGAGTCTGGGTGAGCTGAGGAATCAATGGGTCATCTTATTGATCCTGATGGGAAAGACTCCAGGACCTGGAACTTGCAACATTATCGGCTTGCAAGTTACAATGTATCTGGATCTGATGTCCGGAGCCTCAGGACAGATGGACACCAGTAACCTATACCGTAGGGGGATTGATCTGTTTATGCAGCCGTACAAGGACTTCCCATCTTCTACATCAGGACCAGATATGTCCTTGTTCTTCACACAGAGTAAAGTTTCATATTATCGAGCAGTACGTTAAGATGTGGAGGACTCATCGGTCATCTGTGACCTGAACTCCCAAGGCTCCTGTAAGACAGAAGGTTTCTGGGAAACTTTAGGATTTTGACACAGAGTCTGTGTTTTCTTAATTGGCAGACATCTGTCCTCTGGCCATCAGACCCCTGAGATCTGTTGTAAGAGCGGTCACATGTCCAGTTATTGTAAGACATAGATGGACCATGTTCTCGTGCTTTGTCTCTTCTGTGCTTTTTGGTTGCAGATTCTGTTGAAATCGGATTTTAGTAAAAAAGTTGAATTTGACGGGTACCTTTTGCTCCTATGACAAGGATCAAACCAGGCCCCCCACACTGGACATAAGGGTTTCTGCCTAAACCCCTTTCAATGACTTTTCAATGACTCTTCACTGCCTCATTTGCTAAAAGTTGTTCCTTTCCTGAACACATTTTCACCTCCAGTAGAAGAGGAGATGATCCCAACTAAGACTGGGCCCCCTCTTGTCCTGGGCCCCATAACAGTCGCATAGTCTTCCCCTATGGTAGTTGCATCACTGATTGTGGGCTTCCCTTTCTAATAACTCCCTATGTTAACGAAACCCTGATGATGGACGGCCATTCATCTCAGTAGTTGTCATTGTGGCTTTTGATGGCTGGGAGCAAGAAAACATATAGTGTACCATTGAGGTGGACCCCTTGGAGAGAGGAGGGCCAGCTCTTCTGGTCCCATCCCTTTTGTTGTTGGGTGAGGAGAACCTGTGTAGACAGTTGGGTGAGAATGTTGGAGGGTAAGCAAGCACCAACCCTAAGTTTCATCTTTGCTATGGGGTCCAACCGGGAACAAGTCTGATAAGAGGTAGTCCAAACAAGACAACCCCTTTAAGAGTCATGGCTGTATTAGACAGCCCAATGTGGCAGACGATTGTTGGGAGGGAAGCATTCCTTCCCGGGAATCGCCTGCACACTAGCGGAGGAGACCACTGCTATTACATGACATCGCTCGTCTCCTACTGTATAGAGGTTTGCCGGCGGCAGATCATTCTGTCATTCTGCAAATTATTATTTTTGGATTGGATTTCTCGATGATTGATCGTTTGCTCGTTCATCGGGCAGTCGGTGGCGGTATTACACTGCAAGATGATCTCTAACGAGCATTCATACAAGCACTTGCTAGTGATCATCTGTCAAAAACTTGGCAAGTATAATACAGGCTTCAGTCAGCATCAAATCGATGGGGCAAGCAGAACGGCGGCAACAGGACAGATACATGACGACAGCTCCGTAAGACGCCACTACGGCTCCGGTGTTATTACAGGGAAATGATTGCCCCACTGTCTGGGACCTGTCTGGTGACTTCACTGAAGGTTCTGCACAATCGTACAAGGTATTACGCCGCTCACTTCTCTGGCAGATAAAAATGTGCTGGTGCAAAATCAATGGGAAGCTACAGAGTGTTGTAAGCGAGGTAATCCGCTGCGTATTGATCCGCCCGGGGCGCCGCGCCTGTCGCTGGGGCTCACACATCGCTGCCCTCTCCTGTAGGTTCAGAAGACATTCTGTGTTGGATTTTCTGCTTCTTATCGAGGTCTAGATTAGCATCGCTCACGTCTGATGAGAGATGGCGGCTCTTACGCCTGTTTTCTGGCTGGAGGATGGAAGCCTCCATACTTCAGACAAATCCTATCGATCCTCATCCATTGTACAGAAAAAGTATAACGACAGTCGTAAGGTAGAAGGTGGAGAAGGTTGTAGTGATGCTGCTCCACATGGACCATAATGCAGCAGGTTTATAGCTCGTGAGTGCAAAATAATGATGCACGTGTATGATGATGGCACAGCAGCGCAGAGTATTTAAGCAAGGGAGTGTGCTGATCTTGTGGGAGGTCATAGGCTGACAGTTACATAGTGGAAGGAGCAGGGTCCCCAGCAGCACAGAGGATTTCAGGAGAGGAGTGTGCTGATCTTGTGGGAGGTAACAGGCTGAGAGTTACATATTGGAAGGAGCAGGGTCTCCTGCAGCACAGAGGATTTCAGGAGAGGAGTGTGTTGATCTTGTGGAGGTCGCAGGATGAGAGTTACATAGTGGAAGGAGCAGGGTCCTCCCAGCAGCACAGAGGATTTCAGGAGAGGAGTGTGCTGACCTTGTGGAGGTCACAGGATGAGAGTTACATAGTGGAAGGAGCAGGGTCCTCCCAGCAGCACAGAGGATTTCAGGAGAGGAGTGTGCTGATCTTGTGGAGGTCACAGGATGAGAGTTACATAGTGGAAGGAGCAGGGTTCCCAGCAGAACAGAGTATTTCAGGAGAGGAGTGTGCTAATCTCAAAGATGTAGTTGTAAAAAAGGTAATAAAAGATTCTTTGCACTGGGTGAAGTCCTGGTATTAGGAGCATTAGTTAAATCCACCTTCTTAAAGGAGATTCAAAAAGACACTGAAGGAACACTTGGCCATTTATCAAAGAAAATATATTAAAGCGGAGGCCGGCGCAGATGTATTATGGATGCGCTCTTTAATGGCCGCATTTCTAATTCTGGGAAAGAAAAAGAAAAGCGTCTTTCATCCGCCACAGTCTATGTGGAGACAAGGCCCCACGATGTGGCGTGAAAGGCGCCCGGCGCTCACTCATGTCCGGGCTTTCATTCTCGTTTGGGCATGGATGTTGTTTTTTTAATGTCTAACCGATGCAAACATCCAATGCAAACATCTTGTCTTTTTCAATTAAGAAGTCTGCATTCAGCTTGGTGCTGGAGCTCATTGAAGCCTCGGGGTGCTTGGATCTGTCTTGAGATAAGCTGTAGCTGAATCTCAGCTGGAAGCCTCGCCGCTCCAAGACTTAAGGATGTGAAAAGCAAAAAAAATTCTTGTGATTATGTCGACGACGGGTCCGGGGCTGTTTAATGCAATTCACGGTAAACATCATTAAATCCTTTTGTTTTGATTTTCGTAAATGAGTCAAATGGAAAGAAAGGTTTTAGCAGCCAGTTCTTATCTCGTCACACGCACGCCGCATACTTAATGTTCCAAGGAGGAAAAATGGACTCCATCAGCTCTGCCCATAGGAGAGATTTCTGCCGGCACCTTCCGTGGTGGGGGGACTTTTATCTGCCTGTTAGGGGATTGCATTAGAAGTGAATTCCTAATATGCAGCAGTTTCCTAAAAAATAGTGGAAAGCAAGCAATGGGAAGTCAGATTTCTTGCATCTGCTCCCCAGAGGTGGAATAACTTTGGAATGTCCCGTCTTCTCCTGTATTCCGCCAGTGCAAACCGAAGAGCAGCTGAGGGGCATACAGGTTCCCCAGATCTGCCCCTCTCTATCACCTCAGTTGGTTAGCATCCTCATCATCGGCCTTTGTCCAGTCGATGTCAGAACCTTTTGACGCAGTCTTTCATCTTTTAGATTTGTCAAAGGATGTTAACATTTTTGCAATATTTTAATGTATCTAAAATGCTCAACCTTGCCCAATCAACATAAAAAATAAATAAAAAATGATGTTGTTTCGAGTTTACAGCTCCCATGCAGACATGTGTGTCCATGGTTGCACACTACAAACAAATGTTGTGTAGGCTGACCCTATAGTCATATCCTCTTCTGTTTGCCTCCCTCTTCTTAAAGGAGAATTCCCATCTCAGAGATTTATGGCATATTGCTAGGATATGCTATCGATGTTAGATAGGTGCAGGTCCCACCTCTAGATAGGTGTAGGTCCCACCTCTAGATAGGTGCAGGTCCCACCTCTAGATAGGTGCAGGTCCCACCTCTAGATAGGTGCAGGTCCTACCTCTAGATAGGTGCAGGTCCCACCTCTAGATAGGTGTAGGTCCCACCTCTAGATAGGTGCAGGTCCCACCTCTAGATAGGTGCAGGTCCCACCTCTAGATAGGTGCAGGTCCTACCTCTAGATACTGTAGGTGCAGGTCCCACCTCTAGATAGGTGTAGGTCCCACCTCTAGATAGTTGCAGGTCCCACCTCTAGATAGGTGCAGGTACCACCTCTAGATTGGTGCAGGTACCACCTCTAGGACCCATTCCTATCTCCAGATGAAGTGAAGGAGAGCATGCCACACATTGCCCGCCATGCTCCCCATTCTCTGCTATGGGAGCTCCAAAAATAGCGAGTGTGCGCGGCGGTAAATTAAGAGCACACCGCACATGCATGGTCATCTCTTCACTATGGGACTGCCAGAAACAGCCGGTGATTGCCTATTTTTGGAACTCCCATAGCTGTCAATGGAGGGTGGCCATGCATGCTTGGCTTCTGTTCCTTAGCTTTTGGGGGTCCCGTTCTGGAGATAGAAGCAGGTTTAAAAGTTGCACCTATCTGACATTGATGGTAAATCCAAGTGAAAATCTCTCCGAACATGGCGATTTTTTATTGATCATCTGATTTAAGTGTATGGAGATCTCCCAACTCTCCACCGACACAGGATGTAGGATAAGACTGAGCTTGCTGAATATTCACGCTCAACGCTTACTCCCTCTCCACATTGCCAACACATGCCCCCTTGGCCAAACCAGGAATGCATGTGTATGAGCAGTGAGGGTGACAGCTACTGAAGGCATGTGGCCACCTTTGTAAAAATACATTTGGAGGGTTATCAAGAAGTAGGATTCAAGCAGAAGTAAATCTGACTGCAGCATGTGACTGCGCAGAGTAGCCATGGAGACCCATGGAGCTGTATACATAAAACGGTTGGAGATTCTTAATGAAGACTTTTTGCAAAGTTGCCTTATTTTTTCATTTGATGCATAGAAATAATTAATAATAATAATAATAATAATAATAATAATAATAAAATGGTTGCAATAGTTTACACGCCCTTTAAGTTCTATTAATTGGAAGTGAAATAGTGCATGTAAAATAGTAAAGCCTGACAGATCATATATGTTACTGTGAGCAATTGTTATTGGCTCCAATTTATGAGCAATTATATATCACAATTCCCAAATATTGTAATTTGTATCTTTCTATTGATTCATTATCGGGGAGGGGAGAGGGGGTACTAGCTCCCATCGAAGAGACCTATTTACAGGCAATGCATCATGGGAAAAAGAAAATGCTAATTTGGCTTATATTCGATGATCTACATTTATTATATAATAACTCAATAAACATAAAAAGTGATTTTATTTTTTAACTTTTTTTGGTCAGAAGGGAAAAATAGCTCAGGATCCTCACAGAACTGAACCCGTGGAGGAAGGAGTTGTCTTCTTGTCGCTGTAAAATGTGCCGCTAATGCCGGATCCGAGCAGATGTTCACTGAGTAATTGAAAATTCCATTTTATTAGAACAGCATTTGCTGTCAAAAAGTTTTATCTGTACTTCAACAAAGAGGTTGATTAAGTCCCCCGGGAGGTGAATTAGCATGTTTGAGGTCAGACCGTCTACTTTGCAATTCATGCAGCCATTTCTCCCTAGGTTTTGCTGCGATGCTTAGCCGCATTTGTGCTTTATTTTACTTGTAAACGGATTCGAGGCAGAAGTTATGTTTCCTTTGGGTCAAGGGCGAGAGACTTATGATCTCGATCATCACTATCTCTAGCAAAAAAAAGTGAAAACACAAAACAGGAAAAATAGAAAACAAAAAACTAAAATAATAATAATAATAATAATAATAATAATAATAATAATATTTTACTTTACTTAATTTTTTTTACATATGGAAATGTTCTTTGGGCTGTTTCAGAAATTTTTGTGCTGCATCATTTTGAAACGCAATGGCCCACATTAAGACTGGCCATTTTTTAAGGTTTGCACAGATTTTTTTAAAGATTTGGCACATTTTGGACTGCGTGAGAGTGAAATATGTAATCTACATCTGCTACAGAGAAATCTATTCCCGTGGCTTGAGATAATTGGTGTGAGATGACTAGCTTTGATTAAAAAAAAAAGTTTCTGTGACTCCGGAAAGAATAATGTGAAAGTTTACCAAAACTGCACCATTTTATTGGGAACATGGAGGCTCCAAAATGACCAGTTTCTCTCCTTCTTTCAAATTTTCTCTCAATTTTGATGCATGCAATGATTTGCATCATTCATGCCAATAACTGGAAAAAATAAATTGATAAATGTAGGTTTATGGGTTTTTTTTTCCATTACTTTTTTACATTATGTTTTTCCCCTCAAAGTCACTGAGGAAAAGGTCACAAAATCAGTGCATCCCCTGAGATATTAAAGAAAAACTTGCAAGCAACAATCCTCCCTTTCACTGAAGAGTAAATACATCAGCAAGTGTTCTACTCCTACCCACCTGATACTTAAAGGGGTTGTCCCACAAAAACTATTCAATAATTTTCAAACCAGCACCTTGAAACTAAAATTTTTATAATTGGATTTAATTAAAAATTTTGTATAGCTACTGAGCTATTCAATAATATGTATCTGTATAGTGCCACTTAATTTCTTATTTCTTTGACCTGCTCACTGAGAAGGACGCACATGCTCAGTTTCATGCTTCCACTGCCCCCTGAGCTATGATAGGGAGAGCTGAGACACGCCTCCTGAGCTGTGATAGGGAGAGCTGAGACACGCCTCCTGAGCTGTGATAGGGAGAGCTGAGACATGCCTCCTGAGCTGTGATAGGGAGAGCTGAGACACGCCTCCTGAGCTATGATAGGGAGAGCTGAGACACGCCTCCTGAGCTGTGATAGAAAGAGCTGAGACACACCTCCTGAGCTGTGATAGGGAGAGCATGGACACGCCTCCTCAGCTGTGATAGGGAGAGCTGAGACACGCCTCCTGAGCTGTGATAGGGAGAGCTGAGACACGCCTCCTGAGCTGTGATAGGGAGAGCTGAGACACGCCTCCTGAGCTGTGATAGGGAGAGCAAGGACACTCCCGCTCAGCTGCAGCAGAAAATATACTCCCCTGAGCTTCCAGCTTGATATAAATCTATCAGAGCAATGAATGTGGAGATCTTTGGATCCATGTGAGGTACAGGGCTGGTTCTAGCTTTGTTAGAAAGGTATTGTCATGTTATATATGTCTGATTTTAATTTTTTACATTATTCATGGGATAAACCCTTTAATGTAACTAAAATCAGCTTTACCTAATGGACAATGCAAGTTATGAGTTCACTGCACCTTTAATAATCTAGAAAAGAGGCTTCAGCTGCACTTGGCTTGAGGTTGTGGTTCAGATTCATGTGTTGTCAGGGATCGATGAGATCATTTCTATATTTGCAATTTTTTTAAAAATCTTGTGTGAAGATTGTGAGCATGGTCCATAACGGGACTATGATACGTAGTATCACAATGTATTGATAAATATGACGTATGTTCTGGGTGCTGCATTCTCCGATGTGTTCATGCCACCTATTTATATGCAGTGCTGGTTCCTCGTTGCCCTCACCGGCTGATCTGCACTTCAGGGCCTTGTAGGATGAGAGGCGGCTCAACCTTCCTGATAACGCCATTCTTCTCTGCATCGTCTTTTTCCAGCCTTATCTGCTATCTCTCCAGAAGAAACCATGAGGGGATGACTGGGATAAGCTTGTTTGCTGCAGAGTCTAGGACCAGGCTTTGCTAGATGCTTGATGGAGGTGATAGGCTTTACCGTGCCACATGCTTCCTGCATCGAGGAGGAATGGGGGGGGGGAAGTCTGCTGATAATTACTGCTTTCCTTCCTCCATAACAACATCACTGCCGACTTTAAGAGCGCTGACGATCGTCATTATTTCTAGAGATCCATATGAATGCCACAGACTTGGCTGCAAATTTGCATAATTTTCTAGTAAGCGATGAAGACGATGCTAAGAATAATTCAGAAAGATCTTTTTTTCTCCAGCGTTTCCTTCACGACATGTTTAATTTACTCAAGTATGTAAGAAATTCACTCACTGTATTGATTCTTAATGGTCCATCACCTTGATGAGCAATAATGTCTGTTTGGCGATTATTTACCAATGGAGAGAAGTCATTTGTGTTGCACGATTGACATGAGAGGCATGTATCTCATCCAAGTGTCGATGAATTCATCTTGAGGGTCACATCCATCTAGATAGGCTATTGCCCTGAGCAATTGTGGAAGATTGAACAGCAACATCCAGTAGAACGTTCTAGGACGTGATCGACACTGACAAAATGGCTGCTCTGGTGGGGTGGGAAACAATGATAGATGTTGGCTATAGTGATCAATCATGATCCAATTCATGGATGGTGGAGATCAGTGCTCCTCAACTCCACTCAACTTTGAGAATGTCCCTGTTACGATACTGGTAGACACAGCTGTAATCCGGTGGCCAGATGGAATAAGCCAGGCGCAGTTTAGAACAATAGAGTTGTAATCCGCAGAGCAGCTTGAGTCAAGATCGCAAGGTGAACAATTCAGCGAAGAGTAGGAACGGTCTGGGGAAGATGGTTCAGAGAAGCAGGAGACTGGAACAAGTCACAATACTGGAGCAATGTTTGAATTGCCTCATGGGTATAAGTAGGCCCAAACAGGAAACAAGATGGCTTCCAGTCAGCACACATCGGCCATCTTTGTTATGGAAAAATCCTAAGACAAAAACAGCAGCCTCCAGTGGTGATGTGTGGAAGTGCAACATAATAGTTCAGAGTGAGTGAAACAGCAGCCACTAGTGATAATCAGAAAAATACATCAAATTCTGACAGCCCCATAGAATGAATATCTGTGATAAGTCCTGATACATTGACACAAATTATATCACCTGCTCAATACTAAGAAAATCCTAAAAAAAAACCCTGAGGCCTGGAGTTGAGGAACACTTGTGCCTGAAAATAACTGCTCTGATGCAAGTATTCTAGACAAAATAGGGTACTTATGAGGATTTGTGGGCAAATTAAGTTTGATATGATGGCCGATGTGGTCAAACAAGTTTCAACCCATGAGTTGTGTCAATGAAGCCACCATTTTTGGTTGAATGTTTAGAAATGATAATTGTTGTAGACCAAATGGCTACTCTCAGTCGGTTGAACATTGAGACTTCCTTCAGGAAACTAATGAGATAAGGATACGATGTTGCTCATAACGACCAGTGAAGTTCTTACCCATATGTAGTGTAGACTAAGATCGTTTTTGAAGAACAGACTAAAATTCCGGGACAGCTGCAAAGAGTTATGGTTTAGTCCATGTCATAGCTCTGTACCTAAAAACTCTGGATACAGCAAACTGGCTTGTTGGAACCCCCTCCATGCCCAATATCTCCAGTTCCTGGAGGCAAAATACATGTTTTGAGCCCAGTGAAGCAAATATTGACAATCACCAAGGACCTTCATAGACACCAGTCACGTCCTAAACTATGAATGGCAAAGATAAATTGGAAACCCCGATAGAAATACAGGACATATCTGGCTTATGGATGATGGTAATATGGATGGAACAGACAAATATGGCTGCCCGGTTGTTCTTGTGTCAACCAATGAAGCTTCCTTCCAATCAAAGATCACAGGGGCTGCCCATGCCAACCAATTTACTAACCAGAATCAGTACAATACAGCAATCTAACAAATGTCTATGGGAATGCTCGCAAGTTTGTATCCCTCCTCCCTAAAATGAAAAGTAGCATAAAGAAAAAAAGAAAAAAAAGAAAAAACTAGAATTTTAGAATATATTTCCCTCCAACGGAGTCACATGAGGCCCCAGCATCGAGCATTTCCTTCCATCGCTGACAGCAGCAGCTGAAAACTCACCGGCAAACATCCATGTTGCGAAGCATAAAAGTTGCACCGGTAGAAGGCAACTCAATAATTCATATGCTGACTCCATACACACGCCACCGATAGACTTCTCCCGGCTTGATGCGTGTAATTGGTAAACAGCTTTGCTGCTATGAGAGCGTGTTTACACCGTAACAGTCAAGAAGTGTTAACCCGAGCATCTGCATTCTTCTGTTATTTTATTATTTTCACATGTTTTATTCTCTAGACGGCACCTCCCAGATTTAGAAAAGTCACAACGACACAGGGAACTGATAACATAGAATCAGTTCCCTCACTGATATGAATAGATTTACATGGATGGTGGATCATAGATGACTGTGCGTCAGGTGCCAGAGGACCCAGGAAGAGAATCTCAGGAAAGCTGAAATATTTTACATACTGAAAAATATCAGTGTGATATAAAAACTACTTTCCCATTCAAGTCCAAAGTGAGCAGCGTCATAGTAATAATATCTGTATAAATAAGGAGCAAGATGAAACAGTATTATCGTAGTTATATTCTTGTGCATAGGAGCCGTATTATAGTAGTTATATTCTTGTACATAGGAGGCAGTATTATAGTAGTTATATTCTTGCACATAGGAGCAGTATTATAGTAGTTATATTCTTGTACATAGGAGCAGTATTATAGTAGTTATATTCTTGTACATAGGAGCAGTATTATAGTAGTTATATTCTTGTACATAGGAGCAGTATTATAGTAGTTATATTCTTGTACATAGGAGCAGTATTATAGTAGTTATATTCTTGTACATAGGAGCAGTATTTATAGTAGTTATATTCTTGTACATAGGAGCAGCAGTATTATAGTAGTTATATTCTTGTACATAGGAGCAGTATTATAGTAGTTATATTCTTGTACATAGGAGCAGTATTATAGTAGTTATATTTTTGTACATAGGAGCAGTATTATAGTAGTTATATTCTTGTACATAGGAGCAGTATTATAGTAGTTATATTCTTGTATATAGGAGCAGTATTATAGTAGTTATATTCTTGTACATAGGAGCAGTATTATAGTAGTTTATATTCTTGTACATAGGAGCAGTATTATAGTAGTTATATTCTTGTACATAGGAGCAGTATTATAGTAGTTATATTCTTGTACATAGGAGCAGTATTATAGTAGTTATATTCTTGTACATAGGAGCAGTATATATAGTTATATTCTTGTATATGGAGCAGTATTATAGTAGTTATATTCTTGTACATAGGAGCAGTATTATAGTAGTTGTATTCTTGTACATAGGAGCAGTATTATAGTAGTTATATTCTTGTATATAGGAGGCAGTATTATAGTAGTTATATTCTTGTACATAGGAGCAGTATTATACTAGTTTATATTCTTGTACATAGGAGCAGTATTATAGTAGTTATATTCTTGTACATAGGAAGCAGTATTATAGTAGTTATATTCTTGTAATAGGAGCAGTATTATAGTAGTTATATTCTTGTACATAGGAGCAGTATTTTAGTAGTTATATTCTTGTACATAGGAGCCAGTATTATTAGTAGTTATATTCTTGTACACAGGAGCAGTATTATAGTAGTTATATTCTTGTACATAGGACAGTATTATAGTAGTTATATTCTTGTACATTAGGAGCAGTATTATAGTAGTTATATTCTTGTACATAGGAGCAGTATTATAGTAGTTATATTTCCTTGTACATAGGAGCAGTATTATAGTAGTTATATTCTTGTACATAGGAGCAGTATTATAGTAGTTTATATCTTGTACATAGGAGCAGTATTATAGTAGTTATATTCTTGTACATAGGAGCAGTATTATACTAGTTTATATTTTGTATATAGGAGGCAGTATTTATAGTAGTATATTCTTGTACATAGGAGCAGTATTATAGTAGTTATATTCTTGTACATAGGAGCAGTATTTATAGTAGTTATATTCTTGTACATAGGAGGCAGTATTATAGTAGTTATATTCTGTACATAGGAGGCAGTATTATAGTAGTTATATTCTTGTACATAGGAGCAGTATTTATAGTAGTTATATTCTTGTACATAGGAGCAGTATTATAGTAGTTATATTCTTGTACATAGGAGCAGTATTATAGTAGTTATATTTCTTGTACATAGGAGCAGTATTATAGTAGTTATATTCTTGTACATAGGAGCAGTATTATAGTAGTTATATTCTTGTACATAGGAGCAGTAGTATTATAGTAGTTATATTCTTGTACATAGGAGCAGTATTATAGTAGTTATATTCTTGTACATAGGAGGCAGTATTATAGTAGTTATATTCTTGTACATAGGAGCAGTATTATAGTAGTTAGTTATATTCTTGTACATAGGAGCAGTATTATAGTAGTTATATTCTTGCACATATGAGCAGCAGTATTATAGTTAGATATTCTTGTACATAGGAGGCAGTATTATAGTAGTTATATTCTTGTACATAGGAGGCAGTATTATAGTAGTTATATTTTTGTACATAGAAGGCAGTATTATAGTAGTAATATTTTTGTACATAGGAGAGCAGTATTATAGTAGTTATATATTCTTGTACATTAGAAGCAGTATTATAGTAGTTATATTCTTGTACATAGGAGCAGTATTATAGTTTATATTCTTGTACATAGGAGGCAGTATATAGTAGTTATATTCTTGTACATAGAGCAGCAGTATTATAGTAGTTATATTTTTGTACATAGGAGCAGTATTATAGTAGTTATATTCTTGTACATAGGAGCAGTATTATAGTAGTTATATTCTTGTACATAGGAGCAGTATTATAGTAATTAAATTCCTGTACATAAGAGCAGTACTGTTTGTATTTATATTCTTTTATATAGGAGCAGTATTTTATAGTAGTTGTATTCTTTTATATAGGAGCAGTATTATAGTATATTCCTATACATAGGAGCAGTATTATAGTAGTTATATTCTTATACATAGGGGACAGTATTATAGTAGTTATATTCTTTTATATAGGAGCAGTATTATAGTAGTTATATTCTTGTACATAAGAGGCAGTATTATAGTAGTTATATTATTGTACATAGGAGCAGTATTATAGAAGTTATATGCTTGTACATAGGAGCAGTATTATAGTAGTTATATTCTTGTACATAGGAGCAGTATTATAGTAGTTATATTCTTGTATATAGGAGCAGTATTATAGTAGTTATAATCTTGTACATAGGAGCATTATTATAGTAGTTATATTCTTGTACATAGGAAGCAGTATTATAGTAGTTATATTCTTGTACATAGAAGCAATATTATACTAGCTATATTCTTGTACATAGGGGCAGTATTATAGTAGTTATATTCTTGTACATAGGAGGCAGTATTATAGTAGTTATATTCTTGTACATAGGAGCAGTATTATAGTAGTTATATTCTTGTACATAGGAGGCAGTATTATAGTAGTTATATTCTGTAAGAACTCTATATTATTTAATATAATAATTTTATAACTTGTTAGATTGAAGCTCATTTATTGTGATTCTTAGGAAAAAAATATATTTTTCCCTTTCGTGTTATAAAGCGTTAAATAACAGTGAAGCCAATCTGAGTTCAGCTCCGCAGTATAACCATAGATTTTCAGTAGTGGAGCTCTGTCTACTACATCCTTCTGGGTGTCGTCCGTCCTTGGAAAAATAAAAATTATGTATTTGTCAGTAGTTAATAGCGATGACGGCTGCAGTTGCTATTATATTATAGTAGTTATATTCTTGTACATAGGAGGCAGTATTATAGTTGTTATATTCTTGTACATAGGAGCAGTATTATAGTAGTTATATTTTTGTACATAGAAGGCAGTGTTATAGTAGTAATATTTTTGTACATAGGAGCAGTATTATAGTAGTTATATTCTTGTACATAGAAGGCAGTATTATAGTAGTTATATTCTTGTACATAGGAGCAGTATTATAGTAGTTATATTCTTGTACATAGGAGGCAGTAATATAGTAGTTATATTCTTGTACATAAGAGGCAGTATTATAGTAGTTATATTTTTGTACATAGGAGCAGTATTATAGTAGTTATATTCTTGTACATAGGAGCAGTATTATAGTAGTTATATTCTTGTACATAGGAGCAGTATTATAGTAATTAAATTCCTGTACATAAGAGCAGTACTGTTGTATTTATATTCTTTTATATAGGAGCAGTATTTTATAGTAGTTGTATTCTTTTATATAGGAGCAGTATTATAGTATATTCCTATACATAGGAGCAGTATTATAGTAGTTATATTCTTATACATAGGGGACAGTATTATAATAGTTATATTCTTTTATATAGGAGCAGTATTATAGTAGTTATATTCTTGTACATAGGAGGCAGTATTATAGTAGTTATATTATTGTACATAGGAGCAGTATTATAGAAGTTATATGCTTGTACATAGGAGCAGTATTATAGTAGTTATATTCTTGTACATAGGAGCAGTATTATAGTAGTTATATTCTTGTATATAGGAGCAGTATTATAGTAGTTATAATCTTGTACATAGGAGCATTATTATAGTAGTTATATTCTTGTACATAGGAAGCAGTATTATAGTAGTTATATTCTTGTATATAGGAGCAGTATTATAGTAGTTATATTCTTGTATATAGGAGCAGTATTATAGTAGTTATATTCTTGTACATAGGAGCAGTATTATAGTAGTTATATTCTTGTACATAGGAGGCAGTATAATAGTAGTTATATTCTTGTACATAGAAGCAATATTATACTAGCTATATTCTTGTACATAGGAGCAGTATTATAGTAGTTATATTCTTGTACATAGGAGGCAGTATTATAGTAGTTATATTCTTGTACATAGGAGCAGTATTATAGTAGTTATATTCTTGTACATAGGAGGCAGTATTATAGTAGTTATATTCTTGTACATAGGAGATAGTATTATAGTAGTTCTATTCTTGTACATAGGAGCAGTATTATAGTAGTTATATTCTTGTACATAGGAGGCAGTATTATAGTAGTTATATTCTGTAAGAACTCTATATTATTTAATATAATAATTTTATAACTTGTTAGATTGAAGCTCATTTATTGTGATTCTTAGGAAAAAAATATATTTTTCCCTTTCATGTTATAAAGCGTTAAATAACAGTGAAGCCAATCTGAGTTCAGCTCCGCAGTATAACCATAGATTTTCAGTAGTGGAGCTCTGTCTACTACATCCTTCTGGGTGTCGTCCGTCCTTGGAAAAATAAAAATTATGTATTTGTCAGTAGTTAATAGCGATGACGGCTGCAGTTGCTATGGAGATGAAAGATACGGACAGCTACCCAGATTTACTGTTGAGTTTAAAGTGTTGTAACCAATAAGGCAGGAATTGCAGTGAACGGCTTTAGATATATGACATCCTACGGTGCAGGCTCGGAGGTGGCGAAGGCTTTCCATTCTTTGGACAGCCTCAGCTTTCAGGAAGGGAACATCTTCTCAATGTTACACTGCACATTCCAAGCCTTGATGTCTTCTTCATGACAGATCTGTTGTTACCCAATTCACTGCTACTTTATATATATATAGTAACCCATGCAAAGAATCTTGGAATATAATTCTTTTCGCAATAGACTGTATAAAATGGAAAAAAAAAACCTTCAGCAATGAGATTTCTCTGTGAAAAAATCGATCAAAGGGGGGTGTTTTTTTTAATATGTGTCCACGTCTAATACTGAGGCATAGGCAAGTTGGGGCAGGTTTAGTAATTTATGGTGTCATTGCTCTTGGGATGATGCAAGGTTCAAGTTTTATTTCGGTTTTATGCACAGGATAGGGGATAACTTTCTGATTGGTGGGGGTCCTACCCCAGGGACTCCTACCAGTTATGATATCAGGGGCCCTGTACCCTCTGCAGCCCCTTCTATGGGAGTGTCAGAGACTGCCTTTTACAGAGCTCAGCTTATCTGTCCTAGAAGACCTTCAAGGGGATTGTATGAGCTCATGGTATTTTATACTTGGCCTATGGTCAATATCACACTGATGGCATGGTAAATCTGGGTCCCTTCTCCGTTCAGCTGTTTGAAGGGGCCAAGGTTCTTGTACAAGAATTGCAGCCTCTTCATTGCTTACGTGGGTCTATGCCGTTCACATAGTAGTGGTGGTGCAAGGTATTGCAGCTTCTTCCCATTGACGTGAATGGGATAAGATGGTGTGTAGACAGACTGCCCTATATAAGCAGTGAAGAGACAGTAAAGCTTGGACCATGGTCCCTCCAAACAGACAATGGTCGGATCCTACCACTCTGAGGTTAGTTCATCAATTTTCTGAACCCAGAAAACCCTTGACATCACATCTAGCCGTGTCCTTGCTGAACCTACAAACCTCATAACCTCATGTTTTTGTGCAAATTATCTTAGGAGTCTCTGGTCCCTCGGCATCATCATGACTGAAGTGGTAATTAGACCGCAAAGACTTTCAAAGTCAGCAAGACACAATATGCTTAAGGGAGGGAAGAGGTCGATGATAAAATATCCAAATATCAATTATTTCATTAGAAACGTGGAGCCACTTCCATGGAGAATGAGAGCGTCATTCATCTGGTGATGGGAAAATTCCCCCAAACCTCTGCTTACACAGCAGTGAGCATCTCCTCATCTGAGGACTAATCAATCTAGGTAGCTAATGAGTCTGAAGTCCTGGCACCAGGAAACTCACGTTCCAGGCTGCCCTCTTCTATTAACCTTTTCTGCTTCCTTCTCCAGACTAAATTTGGAATTGCAAAGCATGATTTCATGTTGGAGACAGAACTATTGCATTGCGACTCCAACAAGTAATTTGTAATGCGGTAGAGAGAGCTCCTAAGAAAAATGGCTGATAATCCGGAATTCATCAGATCCAAGATGGAAGGGATTTTATTGTATTCTTATTTATTTTGATATTTTTGGAGGATTCAGTTCAGGAACTGGTTTCATAACATTTCTGGATGGATTATAGATTGTTCCAAGCTGTAGACTTTAGCCAGGAGAGATTTTCAGTAATTATTACACCCGGAGGGGGAGCGGTATTTGTTGCAACTTGTTGTATATCCATCATCATGAAGTTCTTAGGATGTGAAAGTGAATGAATCATTTAGTCAAAGGTCCGTCCTGACAAAGCTGAAAAAGCACCACCATAAAGGCATTGTGGATAACGGATCGGCTATGGATTTCCTCATTAGGTTAATGGTCTGAAAAACTATTTCCTCAATGATCTGGAACTTTTGTCTTCTCATATTTACAATTTATAAAAAGGTCAAAGAAATGAAAGACTAAATGGATTAATAAGTCAGTGGATAGTGATTAGTTCAGGGGGGATATGAGTAGACGCCTGGAACATGACAGTATCAATGAGCCAGTATATGATGATGAGGGGCAGGGAGAGGGGATTTAGGACAGGCTAGTGGAATAGGTCAATGAGGGGGATTTGGAGTTATATATGGAGAAGTTATTCAGAGTCTGCGACTTCCACTGTCAGCCTGACTTGTAGGAGGAATCACGACAACAAATGAATGTAGCAAAAAGTAACTGAATAAAAACAACAACAGCATCATCGGGACCATCATCAAACCACAAGCTTAATATAGCAGGCAGAAGGATGTAATCACACTATAATGAGGCAGAGAGCGGAAAACCAACATTGTGGCGTTTCAAAATAGTAAAAACTATTTTTATTATAGATTTGTACTTATAAAACTTGCACCAAATTCATAACAACGTTACACACAGTACAATATATTTAGTACAACGCACCAGGTATATTCTCTTCCTCTTCTCCTGGCTGACACCAATGCAAAATGTTGCAAGTTTTACTTTTATTTTTCTTTGGCATTTTATGATATTTTTAGCCTTTTTCTCCTCATATCCCCTCATATCCCATTTCTCCTTATAATTCCCAATATTGAGGAGATTGATGTATTTGTATCTTTATGATGTATCTTTGTTCAATCAAAACATACTCTTGTCTTCTTTAGTGCTACATTTGTTTCTTATCCTGTATGACTTTCCATGAAGCAGTCTCTTATATAGTAGGCTTCATGTTTCCATTCCTTTATGGCACGGAGAGGCAGGTCCTTGTACAAAAGGTGTAACTTCCTTGTTGTCATTCCTTTGAAGCATGAAGATTCAGTCTCTTATTCAGCAGGTATAACTTCACGTGACGCTTCCTTAGAAGTAGTCTATTGTAAAGAAGGTAAAATTTCATATGGCCCTTCCTTGCACACAATCTCCCTACAACAGGTGTAACTTCATGTGACCCTTCCTTAGAAGCAGTCTCTAGCACAGCAGGTGTAACTTCATGTGACCCTTCCTTAGAAGCAGTCTCTAGTACAGCAGGTGTAACTTCATGTGACCCTTCCTTAGAAGCAGTCTCTAGTACAGCAGGTGTAACTTCATGTGACCCTTCCTTAGAAGTAGTCTCTAGTACAGCAGGTGTAACTTCATGTGACCCTTCCTTAGAAGCAGTCTCTAGTACAGCAGGTGTAACTTCATGTGACCCTTCCTTAGAAGCAGTCTCTGGTAGAGCAGGTATAACTTCATAGGACCCTTCCTTGGAAGCAGTCTCTAGTACAGCAGGTATAACTTCATGTGACCCTTTCTTAGAAGCAGTCTCTAGTACAGCAGGTATAACTTCATGTTACCCTTCCTTAGAAGCAGTCTCTAGTACAGCAGGGTATAACTTCATGTTACCCTTTCTTAGAAGCAGTCTCTAGTACAGCAGGTATAACTTCATGTTACCCTTTCTTAGAAGCAGTCTCTAGTACAGCAGGTGTAACTTCATGTGACCCTTCCTTAGAAGCAGTCTCTAGTACAGCAGGTATAACTTCATGTGACCCTTCCTTAGAAGCAGTCTCTAGTACAGCAGGTATAACTTCATGTTACCCTTCCTTAGAAGCAGTCTCTAGTACAGCAGGTGTAACTTCATGTGACCCTTCCTTAGAAGCAGTCTCTAGTACAGCAGGTATAACTTCATGTGACCCTTCCTTAGAAGCAGTCTCTAGTACAGCAGGTATAACTTCATGTGACCCTTCCTTGGAAGCAGTCTCTAGTACAGCAGGTATAACTTCATGTGACCCTTCCTTAGAAGCAGTCTCTAGTACAGCAGGTGTAACTTCATGTGACCCTTCCTTAGAAGCAGTCTCTTATTCAGCATGTATAACTTCATGTGACCCTTCCTTAGAAGCAGTCTCTAGTACAGCAGGTATAACTTCATGTGACCCTTCCTTAGAAGCAGTCTCTAGTACAGCAGGTATAACTTCATGTGACCCTTCTTTAGAAGCAGTCTCTAGTACAGCAGGTATAACTTCATGGGACCCTTCCTTAGAAGCAGTCTCTAGTACAGCAGGCGTAACTTCATGTGACCCTTCCTTAGAAGCAGTCTCTAGTACAGCAGGTATAACTTCATGTGACCCTTCCTTGGAAGCAGTCTCTGGTAGAGCAGGTATAACTTCATGTGACCCTTCCTTGGAAGCAGTCTCTAGTACAGCAGGTATAACTTCATGTGACCCTTCCTTAGAAGCAGTCTCTAGTACAGCAGGTATAACTTCATGTGACCCTTCCTTAGAAGCAGTCTCTGGTAGAGCAGGTATAACTTCATGTGACCCTTCCTTGGAAGCAGTCTCTGGTAGAGCAGGTGTAACTTCATGTGACCCTTCCTTAGAAGCAGTCTCTGGTAGAGCAGGTATAACTTCATGTGACCCTTCCTTAGAAGCAGTCTCTGGTAGAGCAGGTATAACTTCATGTGACCCTTCCTTAGAAGCAGTCTCTAGTACAGCAGGTATAACTTCATGTGACCCTTCCTTGGAAGCAGTCTCTGGTAGAGCAGGTATAACTTCATGTGACCCTTCTTTAGAAGCAGTCTCTAGTACAGCAGGTATAACTTCATGGGACCCTTCCTTAGAAGCAGTCTCTAGTACAGCAGGCGTAACTTCATGTGACCCTTCCTTAGAAGCAGTCTCTAGTACAGCAGGTATAACTTCATGTGACCCTTCCTTGGAAGCAGTCTCTGGTAGAGCAGGTGTAACTTCATGTGACCCTTCCTTAGAAGCAGTCTCTAGTACAGCAGGTATAACTTCATGTGACCCTTCCTTGGAAGCAGTCTCTGGTAGAGCAGGTATAACTTCATGTGACCCTTCCTTGGAAGCAGTCTCTAGTACAGCAGGTATAACTTCATGTGACCCTTCCTTGGAAGCAGTCTCTGGTAGAGCAGGTATAACTTCATGTGACCCTTCCTTAGAATCAGTCTCTAGTACAGCAGGTATAACTTCATGTGACCCTTCCTTGGAAGCAGTCTCTGGTAGAGCAGGTATAACTTCATGTGACCCTTCCTTGGAAGCAGTCTCTAGTACAGCAGGTATAACTTCATGTGACCCTTCCTTGGAAGCAGTCTCTGGTAGAGCAGGTATAACTTCATAGGACCCTTCCTTGGAAGCAGTCTCTGGTAGAGCAGGTGTAACTTCATGTGACCCTTCCTTAGAAGCAGTCTCTAGTACAGCAGGTATAACTTCATGTGACCCTTCCTTAGAAGCAGTCTCTAGTACAGCAGGTATAACTTCATGTGACCCTTCCTTGGAAGCAGTCTCTGATAGAGCAGGTATAACTTCATAGGAGCCTTCCTTGGAAGCAGTCTCTGGTAGAGCAGGTGTAACTTCATGTGACCCTTCCTTAGAAGCAGTCTCTAGTACAGCAGGTATAACTTCATGTGACCCTTCCTTAGAAGCAGTCTCTAGTACAGCAGGTATAACTTCATGTGACCCTTCCTTGGAAGCAGTCTCTGGTAGAGCAGGTATAACTTCATGTGACCCTTCCTTGGAAGCAGTCTCTAGTACAGCAGGTATAACTTCATGTGACCCTTCCTTGGAAGCAGTCTCTGGTAGAGCAGGTATAACTTCATAGGACCCTTCCTTGGAAGCAGTCTCTGGTAGAGCAGGTGTAACTTCATGTGACCCTTCCTTAGAAGCAGTCTCTAGTACAGCAGGTATAACTTCATGTGACCCTTCCTTAGAAGCAGTCTCTAGTACAGCAGGTATAACTTCATGTGACCCTTCCTTGGAAGCAGTCTCTGGTAGAGCAGGTATAACTTCATAGGACCCTTCCTTGGAAGCAGTCTCTAGTACAGCAGGTGTAACTTCATAGGACCCTTCCTTGGAAGCAGTCTCTAGTACAGCAGGTATAACTTCATGTGACCCTTCCTTGGAAGCAGTCTCTGGTAGAGCAGGTGTAACTTCATAGGACCATTCCATAAAGGCAATCTCTTCTACAGCAGGTATACAGTAGCTTCTTGTTGCCATCCCTTTGTAGCATAGAGAGCATAAACCCTGAATAACATATGTCTATCCATTGTTACAGTCCTCATCTATTGATTTCCCTCCGTATCCTTCAGTACCTAGGCACAGCATTCAGGGCTATGGGAAGGATCACTAAACAACTTTTTGGAAAACATCTATAAATTTTCCTGCATTTGTAACTTCCCTGCATTCATGGTAAACTTTGTATCTTTTTTTATTAATTAGTCCTGTGGCATTCCCAGAACAGACTCCATAGGGTTAACCATCCATCCTGAAATTGCTTCTACAAGACAAGCCATATATTTCCAGCATATCATTTCTTGGTGGGCTTCCAGGTCTATTAATATTTTTTTCTCTCTCAGATCGTATTGTGCTAAATTCCCATCATTCATTTCATTTAGCATAGGACGCATTGTACTTCAAAGCCGTGCATTAGATCACTTTTGCACCAAGAATACCCTTTGAAATACTTTCAGATGCCGCCGCCAACACACTCCGCGCTGCCGGAGGCGCTAGATTCATGTTTGTCGTCAAGGCTGTCTTCTTGGTTGTACTTTGCCATGACAGGGAGAATAAGACCCCGAGGCACAGAACCAATTGCACAAGTGAGATTTACAAAGACCTTTATTGTACTGCTTAATGAAATCTATAGTCTCTCCAATTTCCAGGACAAGCTATCATTTTTCTTAATTGTATCAGTAAGTCACTTTCTGTGTGAACAAGAACAAGACATAATATCAAAAAAAGAAGAAAAAAAATCTAATTTTGTCCAGAACCGATGACAATTAGCAGGAAAAACGTCCTAAAATTGTTCTGTGGCACCATTGCTGTGTCTTGGCGGGTGTTAGTCTCCTCTTCTAATGAGATTTGCTATATGTGGCTCTGGAATACACAATATTCCAGATGACACCATTCAGACTGTCTTCAGTATGTTAGCCCAAGGACTATAATGGGCGTATTTGGAAGCAAACATACATAAAATTAGCACATGTTGAGTCCTAGTACACGGATTCCGGTACACAAAATATGCACCATATATGATTTGCAAATATTGCAAATACACTCTTGTGAAAGAGACCTATGTCAGTGATGGACTAAAAGCACCCTGGGCCGCCCATTTTGAGGAGAGTTATGTTACTTCACCCTATAGGAGTAACTCCCTGCTGTCTGAAATCTTTTCTACTGCAAACTGCCCAACCATACATCTGTCTCTGGTTGAGTTTCCTTCTTGTCCCTTTCATATGAATTGAGTAGATGGCGAAGGCTATTGGAGCTGGACCCTTTCCTCTTACCTAATTTCCCAACTATATAGTCAGTCTCTGGGTTGTGGTTGGGTCCACCACCTGGCCTTATTATATGGATTTGGTGAAAGGGAAGCCAACAGCATTTAGGTGCTGGGCACTTTTGTACCACCAAATTGTCCTACTATACCTTCTGTCTCTGGATTGTAGCTAGCTCCACCACTTCCCTGGGTGGAAGGAATGCATGTTGGCTTCAGGAGCTGGACCCTCTCCTCTTACCTAATTGCCCAACTATACAGTCTGTCTCTGGGTTGTGGTTGGGTCCACCACCACTTTTACACCGACAAATTGTCCTACTGTACCTTCTGTCTCTGGATTGTAGCTAGGTTCCCCACTTGGTCCTTCAGGAGCTGGATGCTTTAATACTGCCCAACCATACAGTCTGCCTCTGGTTTGTGGGTGGGTCCACCACTTGGCCCTTTCAATTGCATTGGTTGGAAGGAAATCCTGTTGGCTTCAGGAGCTGAATCCTTTAATACTGGCCAACCATACAGTCTGTCTCTGATTTGTGGGTTCACTTCCTGGCTCTATTCTATGGATTAGATGGAAAGGGAGTCTCTTGACTTCAGTTTTTGTACCGTTTAATACTGCCAGATTGCCCAACCATGCATTCTGCTCCTGGACAGCTGTTGGGTAGCTTAATGAAAAAGCAATGGACATTTCAACAGATCATCTACTTTAAGGGTACCTGCAGCACACAATCTGGATTATATGCATTTTTCCGCACTGATATACGTGCATAAAGATGGAAACGTAATACTGTACAGTGTATGAGATTAGACAACTCTTAAGTACACTTTACTTCTTTCATTCATGAGGAAATTGCAATTTTTGGTGCATATTTAACCCCTCTCAATGGAAGGGAGGGATATGTGACAAAACCACATCAAATCCACACCAAAAACCGTAAGTAATACATATGGCTTTTGGTGAAGATCTGGTGTGGAAATGCACAGAAATCTACACAAAAAAGTGCAGATTTTCTATTTTGAAACCAGCACTCGTGTATCGGTACTCTGATTGGGTTATCTCATGAAGACAACCCAAGTGCATGTGTTCTGTTAGGGTATGTGGACGTCATAGAGGGGGATCCCCCCACTTGAGACCTCCCTCTATGTTACAGGATGTGACTCCAATTATGTGGACTAAAGCCATCATCTGAACGGCCATCATGCAATACTACATGTCTCCAGAAGTGGCCACTGCAGGGAAAATACCTGTCTGGTCACAGCAAAATCATTGACTTTCTGGAGTGCAGGGAGCATGACCAAAGGGATTCCACTGATCATCCTGGAATTCACTTTTTCAGATGAGAGCTTCCCTTTAAATGAGAATAAAGCAAAGTAAAGATATTTGGTTTGACAAGTCTTAGACAACTTAGTCTATTTGTACTATATAATGTCATTCATTAGCCTGTTCAATACAGTGTTACTCACTATACAAAGTGCAACAATGTATCCATTTTCTAAGTGTATATGTTTAAAAATGACAAATAACTGTGAGCGAGGGTGGGAGGATTTCAAGGCTGGATTCTATGAAAGCCTCAGCAATTAACAATTCCCAAGGCAATGGAAAAATTAACGCATTTCGCATCAAAATGTTTCTAGTTTAAGGACATATGGATGGAAGAGGCAGGAAACTGAATCATTGGCAAGGCTGAAAAAATATTTTTCAACAATTTCAGCTTAGAAAATATATGATTAAAATTCCCTTGTTATTCGACTGTGATGAATTCTAAACAGTTAACCTGTTGCCTCAGCGTCAGCAAGAAGCTGAGCGAGGCCTTCATATTTTGTAGCGGCGCTGCGCAGCGTGTCCTGATAAGGAAGCATTATCCATTTCTCTACTTATCTCATTGTCTATTTATAGCCAGAGCCGGTGACAGAATTAACAGATTCAGGGACGTAGTGAGAATTTCACAGCGCTTGGGCTTTGCTGCTGAAAATATTGCAGATCCTACCGGAGAAATGTGGACGATAGAACCGGCGGAGGCTCTTGTGATATCGGACATATTGTAAAAAGCTGTACTTAATGCATGAGCTGACGTAATGTCACATTGGGCGAGAGCGATCTATTCCTTATAGCAAAAGGAACCGTAGGGATTAGCAGCTTTTCATGTGGAGGCACGAGGCTGGGTGTGTACAGGATGGTGGGATTTGTGTATCACATCAGAAGAAGCTCCAAAGATTTATTAATCCGGATAATTCCACACATTGCATGGGAAAGATGAGGTGATGTCATGATTCCATGTATTACACGAGAGAGATAACGTGATGTCATAATTCCATACATTACATGAAAAAGATGATTCCATGTATTACATGAAAGAGATGAAGTGATGTCATGATTCCATGTATTACATGAGAGAGATGAAGTGATGTCATGATTACAGTATTATAGGAGAAAGATGAAGTGATGTCATGATTACTGTATTTTATGAGAGAGATGAAGTGATGTAATGATTCCATGTATTACATGAGAGAGATGAAGTGATGTCATGATTCCTGTATTATACGAGAGAGATGAAGTGATGTCATGATTCCATGTATTACACGAGAGAGATAACGTGATGTCATAATTCCATACATTACATGAAAAAGATGATTCCATGTATTACATGAGAGAAATGAAGTGATGTCATGATTCCATGTATTACATGAGAGAGATGAAGTGATGTCATGATTCCTGTATTATACGAGAGAGATGAAGTGATGTCATGATTCCATGTATTACATGAGAGAAATGAAGTGATGTCATGATTCCATGTATTACATGAGAGAGATGAAGTGATGTCATTATTCCATGTATTACATGAGAGAGATGAAGTGATGTCATAATTCCATACATTACATGAAAGAGATGATTCCATGTATTACATGAGAGAGATGAAGTGATGTCATGATTACAGTATTATAGGAGAAAGATGAAGTGATGTCATGATTACTGTATTATACGAGAGAGATGAAGTGATGTCATGATTCCATGTATTACATGAGAGAGATGAAGTGATGTCATGATTACAGTATTATAGGAGAAAGATGAAGTGATGTCATGATTACTGTATTATACGAGAGAGATGAAGTGATGTCATGATTCCATGCATTACATTAGAGAGATGAAGTGATGTCATGATTCCATGTATTATAGGAGAGATGAAGTGATGTCATGATTAATGTATTATAGAAGAGATGAAGTGATGTCATGATTCAATGTATTATACGAGAGAAATTAAGTGATGTCATGATGACAGCTCGAATCTCTTCACCTGGAAACATGATAATTGAGGAAAATACCAGGGCAAATATACACAAGTCCAATTTACTCCAGAAAGTGTTTGCAGCAAATCCCCTGCGCACATCTGTGCACAATCTTATAGATTTTGGTGCTCATTTGATGCAGATTTTCCCACAGATTATACAAAAAAAAAAACAGATTCTAAAAATCAATGGCTTTAAAATCTACGATTTTAAGTTCCCAATGGGAAAAATCTGAAAGAAGCCTGCATACAGTTCTTGTCAGAACTAACAAACCGCAAATTTCAAAGGTCATCTTCTACGGGGAAAATGGACGCTGCGCATGAATGGGATTTATTCAATCTGCATGGAAAATCTGCAATGTGAGTTTCCAAGCTGAGCTAACATCTCCATGGCAGGTTCCATCATACACGTCAGACACGATGATGTTACCCAATGAATACCACTATTAGTTGACAGCCTCCATCAAGATCTGTTGGTGCCCGTCCTGTGAACAAGACCTAATTATGCCCATGTGATAACTTCTTCTTAAAGGGGTTCTCTCATTTTGAACATTGCATTATCTTTAGAATAATTTGCCCACAGGGCCCCCTAGCTGTTGCCTGTGATCTGTAGATGGAATATGGAATATTACACAGTTCTCATGGAAACCAATGTGAGGTCCATGTTCTGCACAGATATGTTGGGTTCTCCAGAGACACTCATGGTGGCCACTCCTGTTGGTTAAGAGATGAAGGTCTTTTCTTTTAGCTGTGATGACTTTCCTCGTCCTGCCTCACTAACCACAGATAACACGTTCGGATATTATTGTATGGTGTGCGTAATGTCAATGTATGTATGTCATAATGTATCTGACACGCCTGGCTCGGCTGAATATCCATTCTGCATTCAGTAATGAACACTTTAAAATGCACAAAGACCACCTGAAGAGTAGGGTTTCATCACCGGTGATGACAGATGATAGATTTCCAACTTCAATCCTCATAAATTGCAGTTCTATTTCTTGCCGTATGACATACCTCAACCGTACCCTTCTCATTTATATGTTGTCTAATGGCATTCTCCGGTGACCCAAATACTTTTCGCTTGGCCATTGTTATGTTAGAAGAGATCCCGGTGAACAGCTTCTCTTCCTTTCGTCCATGACCTCTTGATTTCTTTTGTTCAATTACAACTTTCTACTGGTAATTGGCATCAATCAATTCCGGCCTTTCGGAAGACTTCTCTCTCTTTCTGCCTAATAGAATCTCAGTTAAGTCTCAGCTATTGAGGCCACGTCTGATTAATGTTTCTTTCCAGCGTGCACCCCCAAGGTATGATTCATCCGTCTTGTCCTCCGCAGTGCCATTCCAATCTTATCTATCAGTTTGTACAGTAAGACAATGTTCTCCTGGTTTCCGGCTGTGTACTCACAAATGCCTGACACTGAAGATGGAAACAATGTGAATTATAAATATGTCATGGACATCTTAGCCCTGCAGTCATGTCCTAGTATTGGACACTTGAAGAAAAACCTCCATCCTTTGCCTATGTTAACTTCCCTCTGGGTGATCCGGGCTCGAAAACAATAGAAAGAAAGTGTAGAAATGGATACTTATTTTATACTTCAACAAGCTCCCATCATGATTTGTTCTTAATGTTCATTGTATGTCTTCCCCATACAGGATGGAGCTTAGTTGTCACATGACTGTGTACTAGAATGGTGGCATTTGAGAATTAGGATAGCAGCCATGAGTGGTTAGAGTATAGAAACCATACTGTAACAGTGGATATAGAGAGCATGTGAACTGTACATTGGCAGGGTTTTTCATTTAGGACTGTGAGTTTCCTTTGAACATGTGGATTTATTAGTATTAAAAAGGTCCTTTATCCTAGAACAGGGGTCAGCAACCTCCGGCACTCCAGGTGTTGTGAAACTACATCTCCCATCATGCACACTTGCTTGGCTGTTCTCTAAACTCCCACACAAGTGGAATGAGCATGCTGAGAGTTGTAGTTTAACAACAGCTGGAGTGTTGAAGGTTGCTGATCCCTGGCCTAGAAGCTCACAAACCCAATGGTCATAACTAGAGATGAGTGACATTTTTTTGTAAGTCGTGGGTGCAATGATAGGGAGCGACGATGGCGCCACCTGCATCATTGTACCCCTCAGATGTTTCGTTCATACATGATTGCAGCATCTGAGAGTGCGGTGTAAAATTTACATACTGCCTCCATTTGCTTGTGACGGTCTGGCTGCTGCCATCTTGCTTGAAGATCTAGTGCAAAATATTATGCGGCTCGAGCTCGATTTGCTCATCTCTAGTCATAACCTGTGCCCTATTAAAGAAAAAGAAAAACAAAACACTCATCTGTCCACAATCTTGTCATTCCCGTCCTGCAGCCCCATTTGAGGCCACTTCTGGTCCCCGCTAGACTGGAAGATGATTGGTCTCGTGACTGCTGGGGACAATCACTGTCCTCAGTGGTTAATTGTCCTAGAATAACTCATAACTAGCACATCAATAGCGGTGATCTGCCGTTCCAGTTGCAGAACCAGCTGCGTTGACTGAAAGCACCCAGGAAGGGGGCACTGGCATGGGATATTTTTTTAAGTTGGGCACAGGTTCCAACCATTGAGTTTTCAATTTCTCCAGACAACTCCTCTAAGGTTTAGACTAGAAATAGTTTGCCTGCTCTGGATATTGCTGAGTAGGATAAGATCCAGATGTACATGAGTATCTGGAGGGCAGAGTAACAATGAACCTACTCAACCCTTGGCTTAGAACATAGAACATCTTTCCATTCCATTCCAGACCACCATGGGCAGCCAAAATCAGTGGCCAATACTATTTGATTGGGTTTGCAGGCTGTGAGTGACCTGTGCCCAGCTGGTGGTATTACTCATTATACTGCTTAGGTACTGGTGGCCCATTTGGACATGAAAACCCCAATGAGAAAAAGATGGCTGACTGACCCTTGTGCCGAAGATGGATTTCCAAGGAATTTATTTTGAATTGAAAGATGGATGGATGGTGGTGGTGTCCTTGTGTACCCTACTGTAGTGGATGCAGTAGCTCAAAGACTAGCTCAGTTGCCTTGCACCAAGGGAAACATAAATATGGAGTTTGCATGTTCTCCCTCTGTTAACATGGGTTTCCTCCGAGTGTTCTGGTTGCTTCCCAAAATCCTATAGATACTGTAGGTTGGAATTAGGACTGTGAGCCCAAATGGGGATATGAGCTTTGACCAACTCTGTAGAGCTCTGTGGAATATGCTGCTTCTGTATAAATTAGTAGCGTTTGTTTAATTGTTGGATATGATGAGGTCTATTCACATCTTCTCAAAGAAATGTGCTTTTCTGGTTGAAAATAAAAACTATCTTTTAAATAATATGTCCTCTTCGAGGTGGAGAAGAGCAGCAGCTGGATGTATCTTTATAATGGTACTTGAAAGTTAATAATGTTTTGCAGCCGGAGACCGAATACCGACGAGCGGCCCGGCAATATCCTGCACCTCATCCAACTGACAGCTGTCATAAAACAGCAAAGGAACCTGTTATTACCGTCATTAATTCAAAGGTTACAGAATACGAGGAAAGTTATTTAGGCAGAATTTCAACTCAAGGACAACCTGGAACTTCAGACATCCTGTGAAAAGCAGGATCAGCAGTAGAACACGACTTAACCCTTGTTCGAACCTTGTACCTGGGGGATTTCTAGCATGTTTTGACCCCAACTTTCAGAACTTGACCAACTTGACCCCAACTTTCAGATACTGACCAGATCCAGTCTCATCAGGATCTGAGAAATTTCCTGATATAATTGCACTAATGGGGTGTAAACCCTGATTGTGGGGACACCCCTAGTGCTGTCAATGCATGCTGGGAACTGGGGAGCCACAGTTTTGAGACGTCTAGGGTCAGTATGTCTACATTCATCAGGTTGCTGCTGTCAGAACATTTCCCTTTTAGTGCTTTGTGGCTTATGAGAAAAGCCATTTTACATTATTTTTGTGCCTCGAAGTCTGCAGCCGACGTGCCTCCATCAATATTTAAATGGTAGAGAGAAAGGTTTGATAATGATGTTAAGGCGGGCTTGTTCATTTTTCATTACCCAACTTCTTGTCTATTCAGAACCTTGGAAAAATAAATCAAAGGTTTCTAATGTATAAAAAAACAAATCGATAACATTAACTAATTAATATATAAAAGTATCAATAATGAAATATCAAACAAGTCGTCAAACTATCTTATCCAATAAGGAGCAACAAGACACTTGTGATATCATTTTCCAATACCAGAGAAAGGAACAAGTGTCATATATACTTTCTTCTAGTCTTTCTTGGTTCTCAGTTGGGTTCTGAGGATTTAAAGGGATTGTCTAAGTTATTTTTTTGTCCTTTGTATGTTTCTAACTAGGCAAATGTAATGTTTTTTCAATGCACTTAATTTAACTTCAGTGGCCCCTTTCTCAGATTTCATTGAGGGTCACATGACCTGTGATGTCATCTTCTCTCCCTGCTCTGCTGATGTTTCGTGCACAAGCCTGAGAGATCAGATAAGAGTCTGTACACGAGATTTCACTGTGCTGGCCACGCCCCCTGCACTGTGGGCTGCTGCTGCTCTCTCCCTGGATTCTTTCAGATAAGATTTTAACCCCTTCAGCCAGGACAGACTCAGGGCTGAAGGCTGTACTCAGTAGCTGCAGGCAGTGGGGAGACAAATGCTGGGCACAGGAGCTGACAGAGGAGATCTGCAGAGCATTGCACAAGAACAGGTAGGGAGATGATCCTGTGTGTATCAGCAGGTCATTGTACAGCTGGGACTTATAGTCCTACACATACAACATGCTGCTGAGTCTCCCAGCAGACTGAAATGTCACTCAGGGCAGCACTTGTATTCACATTCACTCCCTTTGCAGAGCAGGAGGAGGGGCAGAGATTGTTGTTATTGCAGGTAAACAAAGGCCAGAAGAGAACAGGGAAATGAGGAAATATAGATTTTTTTTTTGCCTAGAACTTGCTTAGCTTAGTTATATATTGCAACCCATCAGATTTACAGTGATATATATATATATATATATATATATATATATATATATATATATATATATATTGTTTCATAACTCGGACAACCCCTTTAAGAATTTCACTGCAGGTTCTTAGGTGTTCTATGTGCTTTATTTTGCCAACCTGAGACTACACTATGGAAAAATACTATTTTGTTGAATCTTATTGTTGGCAGCAGCCAATACCTGCAGCATAATGTGCATGCAAATACCACAACATGCCAATTTTATGTCAGATTTGTGGCAAGCTTCATGATGGAAAACTCCAACGTGCATGGATTTACCCGTTTAGGGTTCCTTGTGTTGAAAAACCTAGAAAGACATGGTTCTCCATTTGCTGTCCTACAATTTATTCATTATGTTTCAAAGACTGTGTCATCTGTACTAAAACATACATTTTTTAGACAGTATTTTTTACCTTATTGCTGGTTTCATCAGGATTCGTATAGATAGTGTACATAGAGAGAGACCTTTTGATCTTGACAAAACTGAAAGCCTGAGAAATTGTCAAGCCTTCAGGGTGCAGGGTTGTACATTGTACGGAGGTAAAAGCATTGGAGGTTCCAAGACGAGAGCTCCGAAAATTGCTTAAGTATCTAAATAGCCCAGAGAAAATATATCCAGATAGGCGCGCGTTGGTTGTAAATGTATTAATGTCAGTGCGTATATACAGCACCGGACTGTATGTAATTTGGTTTTCATATTTCTGTCTGCTCTTCAGCATTTAAATGTGTCCTCAGAGCTACCAGTGTCACTTGCAATCTGTCTCAACAAAATGCCTCATTTGCACCATCGTTCCCAGATTATCTGCAGACTTCCCCTGCTCTTCCCTCTCTAACCTTCAAGCTCTCGCCTGTCTTTTTTCACTTGCATCATTTCTCCATTCGCCTAAATGTGTTTGTAGAATATCCATAATAACAATTTTTCATAAGTGGAGAGAGGTTATGTTCTGTTTTTTGTGTGTAGACATAAAGATTACATGTAAATATCTAGTATTATCTAATATTAGTAGTTTCAAAAGCAAAAAAATGGTTCAAAATGATTGTGTTTTTGTTAAACGGCGGCTCGTACGTCTTCCTTTCTTTGATGGAAATGCTCTACGTAGCTGGACTGGCGCTAGATGATATCTATGACAAACATTACAGGGATAAATAAAGCAATTATGTTTCTAGAAAGAAAACACCATCTTTTAAGGTATTTTAAAATCTGCCCTCCGCTTGGCACATCCTATTCTTGCCCGGCTGCTCAACAGTTGATTTTCCGACGCAGCTATTAAATGTTGTTGTCACGATCTGGTGTGCAGGGGAAAACCACACCAAGTGTAGAAGGGAAGGGGATGAGGTCAGGAAACAAGTAAAGGGAAAAGGTCACCTCCTGCCGGAAACCCTGACACTAATCCTGACTGAATTACAGTATGAACAGGCCTCAAATGTAGGCGAGTTCATACACAGGAATCTAAACCAAACTGACCCTATAGGAGGACCCTGCAACTACTGACAGGGCTGAGTCTACCCGTTCCTCCAAAAGGAAGGACGAACAGGAGACTCCAAAAGGCCAAATAACACAACAGGGAAAAGCAGGGTAAACACAAAAGGGAAAGTGGACACTTATCTTTAGAAGAAATGGTAGCAACCAGAATGTCCACAGAAACTATAAACCGCAAGTAACTGTGGTAGAAGCAGGAATAAATAGGGGAAGGACAATTACCACACCCGCAACAGCTGAGGGGAAGGGGTGTGGTAAACAGCAACAACACAAAAAGGAAAACATGTCAGATTATGTCACATGTGCAAGCCTAGACAAATTTCTGCAACGTGTTACAGGAATGACAGTGACAGTTGTTCTATTATGCTCCTCAAGTTGCTTGTAAGAAGCCTTCTTGATATCTAGACATGTTTAGCTTTGCAGAATGCAAATACGGGAAGGTGGTTTGTGGTACATAAACAAGCTCAGTTCTCAGTACTAAGCCATCTTTAAAATAGTCCGACCATATTCACTTCTCCTTATCACTAAGACTTGGGGCAGGTGGTCAAGTAAAGCTAACTTCTGTAGAAGGCTGGTGCAGGTGTCGGAGAGAAGACTTAGTCATGTTACATATTAATTTTATTATATCCTATATTATTAGCATGTTCACCAACTACTCTTAGTCTCCAGGGATGGTGTTAGGTTTTAGAGGGTCATTTAGTCTTCTTCTCAAAACTGTAGACCTCTATATGACATAAGCATGTTCACTAGCTTTCAGCCATCTCCATCTATAGTGCCAGCACCATGATGTAGAGTGAAGTTAAATCTAATTCAACAATCATACATTAACTAAGTACTCCTAATATCCAGGGGTGATGCAAGTTGTTAGGATTATACTTAGCCCTATTCTTAAAATTTGGTGTTTTATACCAAACTGATATATTCACCAAATGCCTCTAATCTCCATCAAAGATATTAGAATTCAGAATTTAGTAAGTCCCAAGCTATGACTTTATTTGGTACCTGCATAGTCACTAAATATCCCTAATCTCCAGGGGTGAAGTTAACACCTTCAGAATGTTTAGGATAATTTTAAAATCAAATAAAATTATTACATTATTTTTGTTCTCCATTTTTTTCTAATATTTCTAAACTGAATTGAAATGCTGGAAATCAGCGAGTTATATTTTTGGACAAGGTCAAAAGCAGAGTGAGCTCGAAGCAAACTTTGTTAATGCTTTGAAATGCTTCTGTAGATAGCTGGTTTCAGGTAACAGACAGAAGTTTCAGTCTTATTACATAGTAATTTTATTGTATCCTATATTATTAGCATGTTCACCAACTGCTCCTAGTCTAAAGGGATAGTGTAATGTAGAGGGTCATTTAATCTTCTTCTCAAACTGTAGACCTCTATATGACATAAGCATGTTCACTAGCTCTCAGCCATCTCCATCTATAGTGCCAGCACCATGATGTAGAGTGAATTTTAATCTAAATCGACAATCATACATTAACTAAGTATTCCTAATATCCAGGGGTGATGCAAGTTGATAGGATTATACTTAGTCCTATTCATAAAATCTGGTGTTTTATACCACACTGATATATTCACCAAATGTTCCTAATCTTCATCAAAGATATGAGGGTTCAGAATTTAGTAAGTCCCAAGCAAGTCTATGACTTTATTTGGTACCTGCATAGTCACTAAATATCCCTAATCTCCTGGGGTGAAGTTAACACTTTTAGAATGTTGAGGATAATCATAAAATCAGATAAAAATAATTACAATATTTTTGTTCTACTTGTTTCTAACATTTCTAAACTGAATTGAAACACTGGAAATCAGCGAGTTATATTTTTGGACAAGGTCAAAAGTAGAGTGAGCTCGAAGCAAACTTCATTAATGCTTTAAATCTCATGTTTCGAATGTATTTGCCCTCTGATCTGAGCAAGTCATGTTTCTGATAATTAAATACGCTAAAACGTCGGATTTCTGCAAATAGTTTACATTTATATGGATTACTCAGCGAACACTCTTCATTCTGTCTGTGAGTAACGGGCGGCTTCTACAGCTGATTGTGTTTTAAGCCTTCGTTGTTTAATACAATCTCTCCAGCTTTTAGAATTTTTTTTTAATCTTGTGTATTATTCTTTAACTAGTTCCATGCTGGTGGGCTTTTTGAAAAATTGTATTTATGTGTTTATGTGGGGGGAAATTCTTAATGACATTGAAAAGTTACCGATTGTGGCATAGTTAACGCCAGCAGACGTCTAAGTACGTTTTGCACATTGTTTTTTTAATACATACTAGAAATAGGTGATAAAATCTAAAATCTACATTACCCAGCATGCTTTGCTATATAGCACATTAATATATAAGGGGGTCTATTTGTACCCCTTAAGTCCCCTAGGCTTAGAGATAGAAGTGAGAACCACGCAGGGCGATTCTTCTCATTTTATGAATGCAACTTAATGAATTTTATTGTAATCAAAGCGTGGAAATACATCTTCCACAATGAACAACATTTATCATGTCTGGTCCTATCTCCCAAAAATCCCCAGAGGTCGAGTGATCATCCCGCTGTTTACTTGCTATGGTATATTCACGCTTTTCTCAGCACCTGTTTAACAAAATCATTATCAGCTATGATGAGAAAATATGCAGTCTTGGGCAAAAATGTAGAAAAATATACATGATAAAAAAATGCAATATAGAAATTTTAAATAGTTAATATTTTTATAGATCTGAAAGAAATTAAAATTGCTAAATGTTTTTTAACAACAAACATGAAGTTATACGTTTAAGTTATTCAAACAGGTGCCATTAATAGTTTTTTTCTTTTTTAAAAACTTTCCCCTTGTTCCCACCTTAAAGGGGTTTTCCAGTTTGCATCAACATCCTTTAAAAATTGTAATTTTGTAATGTAGTTCTTTTACCTGTATGGTTCCTTCTGTTTTGGACTGTGGTCACATGACCATGTCCACGCATCTCTTTCCTATTTTATGTGATGTCATGTCCATGGATGGGGCAGTGATAAAGGAGTGTCTATGTAGCTTGGCAGGAGGAGCTATACACCAGATGGGAGGTGCTAGGGTGGCGCAATGAAGAGGAAGGAGAAGTGCATCATGGGTTTGGTTGGATACAGGAACAGGAAGTGATTGGTTTACGTGGTGAAAAAAAATGGGGTACATGAGGTGAGAAACTACATGAGCATATCCCACAGTAATCCCTGGAAACCTGAATAAAGTTTACAGTCAGCAACAGTGATGCTTTGACAATGACCAAAATCAGACAAATATTGTTTTTTTGGCGATCCCTCACGTAAGCTTATTTAAAGTGCACCTGTCAGCAGGATCAACCCAATTAAACCTTGTACTTTGTAGGGATGATCCCGCTGATTAAAATTCGTTAATTAATTCGTGGGATAAAGAAATGTATCATTTATGGCCAGCAATTGAAAGCTCAGAAAATGAGGTGCACTGAGTGTCTAGGCTCCACCCTTAGTGCACTTAAACCCTTATTTTCACAAGACAGGTATCCTTTTAATCCACAGTCCAGCCAGTACATTTGGTTGATCCTGCTGACAGGTGCTTTATAATGCTCCCCATAAAACTAGTGCATGATGGTGGCAAAATTACTTGGAGAGCTTCAAAGTCATGAGATATCTATGGCCTCCTGAAGGACACTTCTTTTTCAATCGATATAGGATGACAATCCTCTGGGGGACTTAACTGGCCATAATATGGACCCCATTACTCAGGTAGTGTTACTTATGAAGGCAACATTCTGTAAATTGGCAATAATTAATCAATCAGCTCAGAGAAAGACACCAGGGATCGACCAGAGCCCACAATGTTTATCTAGAAGAAAGGAACGAGGCCAGAGCATGAAAGGAAGCCATCATAAGCCTCCGGCTACAAACGACTGATCAGAATTCCTTCCAGCACACTTCCAGGAGCTCCTTGTGGGAAATGTATTTGTCAGTAGGTAAATTTAAGAAGGTGTCGCCTTTGTCATAATTCTTCCTTGATTTTGAAAAATGAACAGCTGGAGATCCATTTGTCTTCTGTGTCAGGCACCATTTTGTGCACTTAAGCTATTGGGATCCGTAAGCTGCTGGGACGATGCCACCAAATTGAAAGCAGGTTCTTCTGACTGGAATAGACAGCAGTTGAGGATAGACTTTTGGCCAGAAAGGAACTCATTAGTCAAAGCGGCTATAAATGACATTAGAGATTACTGCCCACCAGGATAAAGTGCCTGTCCTAATGTTCTGGCCGACGTCCCAACCGTGTTTACAAGGAAGGCTGTAGAGGATCTTCCATGTCACCGAGAGTCGCGCTTGTCACGTCCCTTAGCCTGTTCTCATGTCAATTAAGAACAGTAAGTAAAGGGGGAAAAGGCCCTCAATTTTTTTTTCCATTTCTAATTAGTTTCAAGCAAAAGTGACTCTTTCGAGACCAGACCAATTTCAAGCAAAAGTGACCCTTTCAAGACCAAACCAATTTCAAGTAACAGTGACCCTTTCAAGTCCAGGCCAATTTCAAGTTAAAGTGACCCTTTCAAGACCAAACCAATTTCAAGTAAAAGTGACCCTTTCAAGACCAAACCAATTTCAAGTAAAAGTGACCCTTTCAAGACCAGACCAATTTCAAGTAAAAGTGACCCTTTCAAGAACAAACCAATTCTTCATTTTTTATTTATTTATTTATGTATTTATTTTATTTATTTATTTCATTTTGAAGTTGGCACAATTTAATTTACCAAATTTTGTACTGAAAAATGAGAGAAATAAATTGTGGGGTGAAATTAAAAATCCACAATTCTGCCATTGTTTTTTGGGTTTTCTCCTTATGGCGTTGACCATGCACTAAAAATAACATGGCGGCCTTATTCAACAGATCAACAGATACAGTATCACAGTAACAAATGGATATCGTTTTTTCATGTTCAAAATAGAAATTTTTTGTCTGACCTCCACACCTTTAATTATTTCCACCTACAAAGCTTTTTTTGTGGGGCAAACTGTACCTTTTATTGCTACCATTTTAGGAATACATATTAGATAACTTTTTGCTTGTTTTCTTTGGGGGGGTGAGGTGAACTTAATTTTTTTTGCAACACCATGTTCACTTTTTGTGATAAATACTTTTATATTTTAATACTTCAACAATTATTTAGATGTTTTTATTTATTTATATGCAAAATTAGAAATGGGGGATTATGTGAAGTTTGAATAGTTTTGTTAAAAAAAAAATCCTACTATTTCTAGCCCCAATAAGGGACTTAAACCTCCGATCATTATACCATATACTGCAATAGTTTGCTATTTCTAATTCATTACTCTCAATGAGGATAGTAAATCAAAGATGATAACCCTGCGCCATGCACCTTTCCCCTCCCCCGGGTCTTGCGCTAAATTCTCCTGCATGTTCCTTTAAGGGCACTAGAAACTGACGAGGATGTAAAATCTAGCTTCAAACCATCACAGAGTTCTCAGAATATGGACGCAGATCAGTCAATAGCAGTCTGCTGACTGCTTCTATATAGAGAACAGAACGCACCAATAAATAGAAAAAATGGTGATACAAAGTTATTTAGAAATTCTACACAGAAAAAAAGAACAAAAAAGAAACTCGCAGAAATACTATTGACAGAATGAAAATGTCAATTTTTGGCCACGTCCTGCTGAATAAATCAAATGGCTTCTGCCTGTCCAGCACTTTCACTGGCACCATCTTCTAGAAATGATTACTGCATTACCCAATGCCAAAAAACCACTACTGCAGATATTATCCATAAAAAAGAGACACCAGTGTCCGGAGCCGACTGACCGGGAGAGAAATAGCAAAACTTCAGCCTGCAGCATTAAATATTTATCATCAGAGGAAGAACTCTATAGGAGAGGGGCATTGTAATTGGAAAAGATTTTATGTGCCGTGCAAAAGTGACTATCTATCTATCTATCTATCTATCTATCTATCTATCTATCTATCTATCTATCTATCTATCTATCTATCTCATATCTATCTATCTATCTATCTATCTATCTATCTATCTATCTATCTATCTCTATTATCTATCTATCTATCTATCTATCTATCTATCTATCTATCTATCTCATATCTGTCTATCTATCTATCTATCTATCTATCTATCTATCTATCTATCTATCTCCTATTATCTATCTATCTATCTATCTATCTATCTATCTATCTATCTATCTATCTTTTATCTCATATCTATCTATCTATCTATCTCCTATTATCTATCTATCTATATATCTATCTATCTATCTCCTATTATCTATCTATCTATCTATCTATCTATCTATCTATCTATCTATCTCTATTATTCAATTATCTATCTATCTATCTATCTAAATTCTATCTATCTATCTATCTATCTATCTATCTATCTATCTTTCTATTGTCTATATTTTTCTCTATATATCTTTCTATTTCCTTTCTTTCTTTCTTTCTTTCTTTCTTTCTTTCTTTCTTTCTTTCTTTCTTTCTTTCTTTCTTTCTTTCTTTCTTTCTTTCTTTCTTTCTTTCTTTCTTTCCTTCCTTCCTTCCTTCTCCTCATATAAACTCATATAACCCAACATATACAATACAAATTTGGCCTTCATGAGATTGACACAAACTCGATTATGCAGTTTCAGTAATTAGCAAATCATGATGGATGTGAGTCGTTCTTGACATATCCGTCCAGGAGTCTTTATCACAGTGGACACAATGTCTGAGGACCCCCGCTTACCTATAATAGGGTCCATTGGGTTCTGCCCAGGGCCCACCTTTTTCCAGGAAAATTGAGTGCTGCATGCAGAGATATTTTACCATCTAATGTGACTGAATCTGCACTGGAGCCTTATCTAGCTAATACGATTTTAGTATTTCATTTTTTCCTAAAAATAATTCATGTAAAATATGTAATAATAATAATAATAATAATCGCCATGAGAAAGGAATATAACGTCTTATATAAAGGAGCATGAAACAAATGGAGCAGTTGACACAGATGAGTCTTTTTGTGGCATGCAGAGCCGGAGATTCAGAGTAAATGTTTGATACTTGCATTCAGCTGCTTATTATTCATAAATTCCATTACAAATGTTAGGCCTGCACCCTGGTGACATATTTGCATTTTATTTCTTAGTATGGTGCCGTCTTTTTTTTTTTTTTTCAAGTCCTGATTTACAAAGAGCGACTGAATGTATCACAACCACATCCACCCTATTTTGTCTCTTAATGTTTTGGGAAAGATTTCAAGCTCAGAACAAAGATGTTTCCGCAGAATTCCTCCAGGGCAATCAATTTACTTTTAATTTGTCTGGAATGAGACTCTTCTGGGTCATAATGAGGAAAGGAAATAAAACTTTGTAACGTTTCAGAATTTCTGTGATATTTTTTTAAGTTCTTTATTGCTGAAGATCCTAGAAAAGAACTGGTAATGACTGTGCCCCTTTTCAGAGGTTTTTTTTTTTTTTTTTTAAACATGTCATATGTGTGAGAATTTGGAGAATGGAATGCCCATGACTAATGTAAAAAATGAAAATCAGACATCATATAGTACATGACAATCTCTTTCTAACAAAGCTAGAACCAGCCCTGTACCTCACATGGATCCAGAGATCTCCACATTCATTGTTCTGCTAGATTTATATCAAGCTGACAGCTCAAGGGGCGTGTCCTTTCTTCTGCAACTCAGGAGGCGTGTCTCAGCTCTCCCTATCACAGCTCAGTTGGTATGTCTCAGCTCTCCCTATCACAGCTCAGGAGGCGTGTCTCAGCTCTCCCTATCACAGCTCAGGGGGTATGTCTCTGCTCTCCCTGTCACAGCTCAGGAGGCGTGTCTCAGCTCTCCCTATCACAGCTCAAAGTGTGTGTCTCAGCTCTCCCTATCACAGCTCAGGAGGCGTGTCTCAGCTCTCCCTATCACAGCTCAGGAGGCGTGTCTCAGCTCTCCCTATCACAGCTCAAAGTGTGTGTCTCAGCTCTCCCTATCACAGCTCAGGAGGCGTGTCTCAGCTCTCCCTATCACAGCTCAGGAGGCGTGCCTCAGCTCTCCCTATCACAGCTCAGGAGGCGTGTCTCAGCTCTCCCTATCACAGCCCAGGAGGCGTGTCTCAGCTCTCCCTATCACAGCTCAGGAGGCGTGTCTCAGCTCTCCCTATCACAGCTCAGGAGGCTTGTCTCAGCTCTCCCTATGACAGCTCAGGAGGTGTGTCTCAGCTCTTCCTATGACAGCTCAGGAGGTAGTTGAAGGATGAAACTGAGCATGTGCGGCCTTCTCAGTGAGCAGGACAAAGACATATGAAAAAAAACAGCAGGTGGCGCTATACAGATATATTGTATTGAATAACTCAGTAGCTATACAAAATTTTTAATTACGTGCAATTACAAAAGTATTCAGATCCAGGTGCTGGTTTGAAAACTGTAGAATACTGTTTGTGGGACAACCTCTTTAACCTGCCAATTTTTGGTGTTTTTGGCCACTTTTCTAATGTGGGGGCTTCCCAACTCTCACTGGATGGTAGATGTTGTGGGAAATAAGGGGATACACCACTGCCAAGCTGGTCCGAAAGTGACTTATTACCCTCTGCTTAGTGAAAGACTTGCATGGTCAGACAAATAGGCAAGTTGATGGTGTTTATGGTTTGGCCAACAGCTATCTCAAGCATTTGAGCTTCTTAAAAGCGTTCTCTAAGACCAAGATCTTATGTTGAGATGGTCAGGCAGGGTTCCAAATGTAAAAAACAGTCTCATCTGTCACAGGTGCTACAGGTCCAGCACCATGCTTCTGACCACATCTGACTTGTAATTGGCCAGTGGTCATGTACCATGCCTGAACAAGACACTACTGAGGCCATTGATTGACCATCAGTGGTGATATGTAGATGGTACATCACTCGTCTAGTCCAATTGGGACCAGAATCTAAGGAGAAGGAACCTTGGCACTGGACCTGGATGGCTTGTGATAGGTGGGACTTTAAAAAAAAAAATGCACCTACCCACCCATCTCAAGAGGGTTCTGGTCTTGAAGTCTACTTAAACATTTTCATATGGGCACCATTTGGTCATGGACCCTTAGCTTCTGCCCAAATGCCCACATGGTTATCCCATCTCTGGATTTTTTCTCCATACGCTGTATCTTACGCCGATTGAACACTTCACGCCGCGCTAGTCCTCAGAGTTTTGTATGATAAAGCAAAGCTCTCCGGAATCGAAGAGTCACAATGACATTTCACTTTAAGCCATAATATAATCCATTCTACACTATTTCCTGAGGCTTTTACACTAAAAATAGTCCATGATTAAACGGGGTGAAAAAAAAAATCAATGGGCTCCGATAAATATATATTTTTGTGCAAAGATCGTATTTAGTTAATGGTTATTGTAGCGTCTGCAATAAATCATGTCTACGCCGGAGGTCAACCATGACCATTGTTGAAAATAGCAGCGGATGTTAGCTTTTTTGGAGCCATTCAATTGACCTAAAAATGGTAAAAAATAAGTGTTGAAAAATAGAAAAATATGCAGAATCAGGGCATTGATCTTCATTTGACCTCATCAAAGTTTGTCCTTCTGAACAAAGAGTCTACACAGCTGACGCTTTGTTGGGTTACTTGTGTCATTTTTTGGTTTGCTTTCTCCATAATAGGGAGTGATTAGATGTAAGCTAAGCTAACCTCAATGATGTGAATGGTAACCTATTGGACTAAAAGAGAGTCCAACGCGTTTCGAGAATTCTAATGCCATTTCCACATTCGACTGGAGAAACACAATGTCCAGGAAACCTTACCCCCTCTCCTTTGTTGTCCTTAATGCCGAGCAGAATGAATTCCGCCCTCCATCCCAGTATAAGGCACGGCACAGGGTACAGAGAGCTCCAAAGAATTCAAGATGTTTTAGAAAGAAGGAGAAAAAGAAATATAATATGTAATCGTGAGAGTAGATTTGTGGGATGATGTCTGAGAGACGCATGAAATCAACAGTGACAATCCTGAGAGCGTCTCTTCCCTCTCCCTCCGAATGATACCTATAAAGCATAAATATGCAATCATCAGGCTGCCATTAAATGGAAACTAATATCCATGCAGAGAAGGGAGCCGGCTGCATTATTTCTGATTTTCTGCAGAAATTCATCCACCCAAGCTCCAGGGAACAGTATCTGCAGGCGTTCCAGTATTCCCAGTCTCTTCCAGGAACTAAGGGAGTCATGTGTGGGATAAGATAATGGTTTAACTTGTCCTGACCTCAGATCTGATGTGAAGCATATGTATATAAAACTTTATTGTATATAAGAAAGAAAGAAGGAAGGAAAGAAAGAAAGAAATATGTAGACATGAGATAGATGATAGATAGATAGATAGATAGATAGATAGATAGAAGAAAGAAAGAAAGAAATATGTAGACATGAGATAGATAGATAGATAGATAGATAGATAGATAGATAGATAGATTAAGATAGATAGATATGAGAAAGAAAGAAAGAAAGAAAGAAAGAAAGAAAGAAAGAAAGAAAGAAAGAAAGAAAGAAAGAAAAGAAAGAAAGAAAGATGTAGACATGAGATAGATAGATAGATAGATAGATAGATAGATAGATAGATAGATAAAGATAGATAGATAGATAGATAGATATGAGAAGAGAAAAGAAAGAAAGAAAGAAAGAAAGAAAGAAAGAAAGAAAGAAAGAAAGAAAGATGTAGACATGAGATAGATAGATAGAGTAAGATAGATAGATATGAGAAAGAAAGAAAGAAAGAAAGATGTAGACATGAGATAGATAGATAGATAGATAGATAGATAGATATGAGAAAGAAAGAAAGAAAGAAAGAAAGATGTAGACATGAGATAGATAGATAGATAGATAGATAGATAGATAAAGATAGATAGATAGATATGAGAGAGAAAGAAAGAAAGAAAGAAAGAAAGAAAGAAAGAAAGAAAGAAAGAAAGAAAGAAAGATGTAGACATGAGAGAGATAGATAGATAGATTGATAGATAGATATATGGGATAGATAGATAGATAGATAGATAGATAGATAGATAGATAGATAGATAGATAAATAGGACATAGATAGATATGAGATAGATAGATAGAATAGATAGATAGATAGATAGATAGATAGATAGATAGATAGATAGATAGATAGATAATCCAAAAAAGTAAATTGAGGCAGCACTATAGGAATGGTGAAAATGTGGACCACTTTATTCACCCCACTTACAACGTTTCAGCCCAACAAAATGAGGCCTTTCTTTTTTTTATTATTTTATTGTTTTTTTTATTATTTTTTCAGATAAATAGATAGATAGCTACTGTAGATAGATAGATAGATAGATAGATAGATAGATAGATAGATAGATAGATAGAAATCCGTTCATTTCCTCAGGACTGTAAATAAGATCTAAGCCTCGCTGTTCAGTGATTGTTGTCAGAGTTGTCAGACAGAGCTGTGCAGGTGCAGCTGATTCTCTAATGTCCAGTCCACAGGGTTTGCAGACCTGTGCGTGACCAGGCCACACATCTCCACGGACAGACATTGTGTGCTCCGGCTCCTTTATCAGAACAAGTGATCAGACATTGAAGACGTAGATTTAGAGCTGATGAGGATCTCAGCTTCCAGTCTGGAGAGCTTTTTTTTAAAATTTTTTCTACCTCACCAATTCCCTGCAAGCTTAAGCCGCTCACATTTTTTTTTTCTGTTTTTGGTGCAGTGAACGGTGTGCTGTGAATTTTTATTAGTTTGCCTCATGTGTGGTGGAGGAAAAAATAGATTTAGAAGACTCAAATTAAATAGACAAAGACATCGCTGGTAGTGCTTCAAAAAAACCTTTATCGGGCTGGATGTGAGGCAAAAAAAATATATATATTGTTAAGTGTTTACTGTAAATCTAAAAGAAATATTTGCATGAAAGGACTTGCAGGCGCTCTATTAGAAATGTCTGAGGGGTGGAGGTCTTCTATAGAGAAGAACATTTGGAAAGAACATCTCCTGCTCTGGAGGACCTCTCCTCTCCTGTATTACAGAGACAATCCATTGATTTGAATGAGCTTGATGCAATGCCTTATTTCCCCTTGTGGTGGCGCTGCAGGAAATCTGAGCACTTGCTGCCACGCAGATCACAGTCGATCATTGGGATTCCTGAAGGGGCGAAAAAGTGCAATTAACTGTATGTCAACATTTCCATCTCACATGTAGGGATTATCCCTATATTATAGTAGAGGACCCCTTTAGTAATAGGATCTTCATGATCCGTCTCTTCGCTGCAGTGCTGGAGGTTGTCCTTGTTATAGTAGGGAACTGGTTTGGAAGGTCAGTACTGCCACTCCTGGTGCAAGAGAATTGTGGCACGAGACTCGGTTGTGACACTCCCGACAAAAAAAAAAAAGACTTTCGTTCTTTATGCAAATGAGGTATTCAGTGCACCAAGGGGGTGTGGCCAGAACTGGAAACCTGATTTGTACCAAGGGTCTAGACCCCATTGAAGTCTTTTTTTCTTGGGAATGCCACAACCGATTTTCACAAGACAGACATCATTCCATTCAACATAATCAACCCAAACATACACTGTGATGAGTTTAATAGGGTTGATCCTGCTGACATTGGCTCTTTAATTTTTCCAACTTAACCCTTGTCCACAGAAGCCCAGTTATGAACCACCTTTTGAGGGTCTACATTAAATTATGACAAACCCACGTTCTTATTTTCCATAAACTGAGAATTTCTATGTAATACTAATGTAAAATAATATTCATGCCAATTAGTCTTTTTGAAAAATTCTTAAAGTCCCTTTTTTTATGTGCAGTCCCTTTTCTTGACCCTATTCCCTCAAAAGCCATCCATTCTCAAACCCAATAAACACAGACCAAAACTCAATGACCATTTTCTTCTTATAAGATTTATGAACAGTATTTCTTAAAGGACGCTTCCATCAGGAAGGAATATTTTTAAACTCAGTATTCATAAAAACATCTTCTTTAGAATTTAGGCTGTTTTTTTATACAGTTGAGCAGTTTTACACCTTTGAAAATGGATTATAAATATATTATCCTTAAGTAGCAGTCAGCACAAATAATAGGACCTACAGGTAATCCATTATCAGTTTACTGCTGCTGTGAGGGATGTTATCTATAGGGCAATCATTATGATAATAGTAGGTGTAGAATTAAGGTGACAGTATAGCAGCTTTATTGTTCTAGGAGAGCATTGCATTGATCAGTGTGATGCTGTAATTCTCACCCTCTTCCCTCTCTGGTCGCAGTGATGGCCTGACTGAGAGAGTTAAGCGAGACGGCCGTGATAACAAAGATATCAAACAAAGAGGAAGTTAAAGGTCAAAACAGGAAGTAGAATTCACTGAGAGACTTGTATCCAAAAAATTGCAACAAAACAAACTCCTGTGGAGAGGCATTTGCCTGAAGAGGAGGCAGAGGCCGGTGGAAAGGCCGGGGAGCGATAAATATCCTGGGGCGGAGTGTAACGTGTAATAGAGTACGACCCAAAGGAGAAGAAAGTGTTAATTTTCCTTAGTCGTTACAAATACTCTTTTTCTCCATTATTCTATTACCACGGAGAAGTAGCAAAGCGAGTAACGAGTAATAAGGACTGAAATGTTCACTTATGAATTCTTAACGCGATTTAGACTTTGAACTGAAGAAGAAATAGAAAAATTGTAATAACTATTTCAAGGAAATAGCTGGAGAAGTTGCGGGGAGGTTGATTTTTTTTCCCCACTTCTCGCTCCCTTTTATTTTGGTCATACTAATTAAGTCTGTCTTGTTTTCTTTCTATAATCCCCTTTCAGACCTAACACAAAGCTGATTGCAAAATCTTTTCTAAAGCAGTTTTTCTTGTATAATCTGCAAGCTGTGCAAACACGCCGTAGCTGTGAAGAAATTGGGATCTGTCAGAGAAAAAAAATAATAAAATAAAATGAGGAAAAAATGACTAAAAAGGCAAAAAAAAAAATATGTGTAGTCTTTAGCACCATAAAATGTATCATTTTGTATATGGGTCTAATATGTTTACTGTAACTGCCTTTGTTGTCCAAAAATTGTCTGAAAAGTCTGGTAATTTATTTGGTTTGTGTGCGTGGTTGTTGGTTGTGGAAACAGTTCAAGAGGTTCTCTGGGCCCCAGTGGGCCCCTCATACCTACTGTAATTACCTATAATGTTTGTAATATACTTACTGTTCCGAAGCTGTGTGGACCGGCCTCTTAAGAACTTGCTCATGTGATGTTTCTTTCTTGAAAATACTGCTTCCACCCAAGTCACGTCCATTACCAGATTTCTAGCCTGGGTTCTAGGTGGGATGTCACTTCTGTTACCTCCACAGTTCCTCTCCCTGATGCATTTACAAACTCCTGAGTCCACTAGTGTTGATCGAGCACCAAAGTGCTCGGGTGCTCAGGTAGAACACTAGGTGATGCTCAAGTGCTCTACAGAGCACCCGAGCACAATGGAAGTCAATGGGAGAACCAGAGCACTAAACCAGGCACCCCCTGCTCTGAAGAGGGGAGGGTGTCTGGTTCATAGGAAAAGGTCAGAAAATGATGGAAACACCACTGAAATGGTTTGGGAACAGCATGGGGAGGATGTCTTGATGCATCTTGGACTCTCAAGTATTTAGGATGTTCAAACGTTATACAGCAGACGTAGCGCAGGTAATGTCGCCGTCACTAACGGCAGAAAAAATTACACTGAATTTCACTGGTATTTAGGATATTCAAGCGTTATACAGCAGACGTAGCACAGATAATGTCGCCTTGAATAGCAGCAGAAAAAACACCGGATGTCAGGTATATAGGATACAGAAAAGTTATAATGCACACGATATGCAGGTTGTGTTTAGGTCAGACAAACTTGCGCTAAGTTTGCTCCCCCCATTGCTCCCCCCGTGAAAAAAAAATTGCAGCCAGATATAACAACAGTCCTTAAAAGGACTTTTGGGTATTTTAAACAGAACAACTAGCCCTACCTAGCCAAATCCTATCCCTACACTATCTGTGCCTCCTTGCGCAAACGTTATACAGCAGACGCAGCACAGGTAATGTCGACTTGATTAGCTCCAGAAAAAATGAGACCGGATGTGAGGTACACAGGATACAGAAACGTTATAATGCACATGCTGCGCAGGTAGTGTTCAGGTCAGGCAACCTTGCGCAATGACCCCCCCTTTTGGGTCTTTTCAACAGAAAAAGTAGCCCTGCCTAGCCAATTTCTATCCCTACACTATCTAGTTTATAGCTTCAGGATTGTGTATCCCATGGATAATTCAGAAGAGCTTTCTTCCCAGGACACAATGTGACAACTACAATGTCCACATCTAGTCCTGGGAAAACTTCTTTAAGAAGCTATATCCCATTATGAGGCATTCCTCCAGCTGCTCCTCAGTTAACAATGTGCCAGACTGATGTTTTCCTATCTCCTTTAAGTGCTGCTACCTGGCTCCAGAGTATTTATAGTCTTACTGTACAGTGGCAAGAAGCCATACGTCATATTCAAGAGGCCTAATAAGATTGAAACAGCTGTCTGTTTTTTTGAAGTCATGGCTCAACTTCCTTGTCTGAATCAATGCTGGAAGTGCTATGTATAAATCTGTCTTGTTAGCGGACATAAAGCAAGAGCGCGATCCCACCTCTGCTAAAGCGGGGTTTTCTAACTCCATTATTTTATCCGGAAGGGAGAATGTGATTGGTCGGTAATTGGTATTGTGTCATATTCCAGTGTATACAACACATAATTTATATAGTAGAATCATGCTAAAAATTAAATATCAAATATCAAATAAATATTTATAAATTACTCATTAGAGATATGTAAGTTTCTGTAAATACTTTAAGATAAAAATAAACAATTAGGCCATTGTGTCTTCTACAGACTGAATAACTCAGAAGTCTCAGATCTCCCCCTATGACAATGCAAAACTAAGCCCTTTGCCCTTTCCCGTAACCCATCGTTCTGCTGTTTCCATGCTCAGTTCTTGCTCTTCTTACTTCTTTGGATGCATTAGAATGTTAACAGAGGATAGCACTGGCAAGATCTAGTTAGAGAAACTTTCATTCTGTTTCAGGTGATACAATAGTAGAAGGCCGATCACCACCTTCATCATTTTGCTAATTTCTTATTGACCAGTCATTAATTATTTCCTTGAGGGCCAAAAAGTCAAATTTAGCAATTTTTTTGAATTTTTTAAACAAATTTTGCTCCCAACTAGCCCTTCTGAAGAAGGGTAGAAACTGTCTCTCTAGTGTCACCTATAGGTAGCTAACCAGTGAGTCAATAACCAGCCCATTAAAGGTAGTCTCTCAGCAGTTTTGAGGATGCTAAACTGCTGACAGCACTAGGTAGGGGCTGAGGAGTGCAGGGAAAACATAACATTTGTGTAGCTTTTCTCATCAGGAGTAGTGTGAATATTACGTTTTATTCTGCCAGGTTCTACTCTTCAATTGCCCAGAAGATGGGGCTTCACTATGAAGTGCTCACTGCCCTTTTGCTCTAAGTGACGTTTCTTGGTTGGAGCTATGAAGAAGCTTAATGCAGAGAGCACTTGACAATAAAGCTCCACCTCCTGGACACCCACAGAACAGAATCTGTCAGAATAAAACTAGATATTCACACTAATCCTGATAACAAAAGATTTGTGTGTCCTGCTCTTTCCGGTACTCCTTAGGGCTGTCAGCGGTTTTGCATTGTTAAAATTGCTGACAGGCTCCCTTTAAAGAATCTGGAATCAGTTATACCAGAGACACATCTGTAGACTGCTATTTCAGAGTTTTTGCCTCTTATCATCACAGAGCAGGGTATTGGCTGAGTGGGTAGATTTGAGGGGGTACTGGTTCTCTTTGTAAAGGCCCGGTTGATGTATGGAGTCTTGCAGGCAATGCTCCCTGTGAAAAATATGCAAATTAGCTATCCTATAGAAGAAATAAACCCGTCTCTCTAGTGCCACCTAGAGGTAGCTACCTCGTAAGCAAAGCAGTAATGTTACTGTCAGTATAGCTCACCATGTAATGCATACCAACTAGATATTGGGGTTCAAGGGCACTGTATAAGAAGGGCAAATGATGCCATAGGTTACTGGGAGATGTGTCAGGAGGAACTTGAGGGAAAAGGGTCAAAAGCATTGACATTCTTCAGCAAGTAGCATATTGAAAGTCTACTGTAGATAATACATTTTATATCTGCTACATAGTTTTCATGTGGAAAGAACTAAAATTGTAGTAAGGTTCTCAAAGACCTTGAATTACATTACATCAGCTATCTATGACTGTGTTGATGTCTTGATTCTAACGTTTTATTGTATTTTGTCAAAGGCTATGACAGCTTTCTGCATTTGATGCAATTGCTTTGTTGACTGTCTCAATCGAGAAAGAGACCCCACATGGTGGAGCAAGATGGCAGAAAAATGCCATTGTGTGAAGTCTTCCTGCTCAGTCTATGAGCCCCACAGCAATCATTATCGGTGCTACCAGTGGTCACTCCAACACAAGGTCACAAAGGTTGACCAGTCAACAAGACTATCCTCCTGTGTCACAAGGTGTAAACATGATAAGGGACCTCAGGCTTGGCTGGGTCAATAAGAGCCAACAGAACATATGTCTTTTGTATCTTCATGGTGGGCACTCAATTTGATCTTGTCTGGTGGTATCAAGGTTGTCTAGTCCAAGTCTTCGCCCCCAGAGCTGATATACCCAGTTCCATTAAAATGAGTTCAATTGATGGGAATAGCAGCTGGTTTGCAGGGATGATACAAGGTCACACTGATCGTCCATTAGGACTAGGCCTTAGCCATAGCTAGGCCTATAAAGTCCAACAGAGCACCAATGTTTTGTATCTGGATTGTGGCCCCTAAATATGATTTTCTCTGGTGATTTCAAGGTTATCTAGGCCAACTCTGTGCCATGGAGCTAGTACACCCTGGTTCCTAGGGTAGCAGCCAGTTTGTAGGGTTTGGTTTCCTTTAAGCTCTGCCGATGTCAACTGAATATTCATCTGGCACACAGTTTCCATCTCTGAGCCGTAAGACAAAGGCATTGTCAAGTTATTTGTTCTACTGTTGCACATATTCATAAAACACACTTGCCGTGCAATCCAAATAATATCCCCCAGCTTATAACTCAATAAGCACTTGGTTGATTGGTGGCCATGTTCATTGCTTCTGTCAACGATGCCAGAGATGGAGAGCCTGGAACCAGAGCCAGTGTCTTCTGACTGCACATCAGATCTATGCATTTCTTCCACGGAATTGTTGTAGTTTGCACATATTAATAAGACACATTTAAGCAAATATAATAAGGATACAAATTATAGCACATAATTATGGTTGTAAATACCAGGCGCACAATGCAGCCTTTTTGTCTAATGATAATTACAGCTTATTATACGACGTGCCAAATCAAATACTGATTTCACATTTCTTACTTTGAATTCATTTTTTTTTTTCCTTCTCTCTCTTTTTGTTCAGATCAGAATGAAGGTTTCCACTGCAGAGAAGAATGTCGAATTCTCGGTCACTCCGATAGATGTTGGATGCCACGTGTCCCCATCCCAAGTCGAGCCAAGTCCCCGGAGCATGGAAGAAATGTCATTGCTCTGTCTATAGAAGCAACCAATGTGGACACTGAAGCTTTCGAGGACTGCAACACTAAAAGAACTTTTGCAACTTTTGGCAAAGATGGAAATGAGCATACTACTGATGACAGGGCTACCTTGAAAGGGAAAAGGACAGTGGACCTTCCCATCTGCAGCCCCAAGGTAAACGGTGCCATCCGTGAGGCAGGAAACGGCTGCGAGGCCCTCAGCCCCATCACTTCTCCTCTGCATTTAAAGAGTCCTCTGCCAGCCAAACCGACGGCAACGTACAATATCATGCATTGCACTGGAAACCGCGACGTGGAGCAGTTTGTAAGCAATGGTCCTTCTCGACCTTCAGAAGCAGAGCCCAGGGGGGCAGACAGTGAAAACGTATTGCATGAGATCAATCCATTGTTGCAAGAATGTCGAGAGAAAGACTCAGTGGGTGTAAAGAGACTAAAAGACATTGTCCTCTAAACACCAAGTTTACCGTATGGAAAACAAAAGAATGACTTAAAAAACAGAAAAGAAAAAAACAACAAAAAAAGCAAAAAAAAAAAACCTGAAAAAATGACAGTTCGTTTTTAATGGCTTACAAAATGGTTCACAAACTGCTGTATTTAAAGCTTCCCTAAATGTATTGTTTATAATAAAGGCTATTGTTATGTGACAATCCCAAACTATTCAACATGTGGCAGGGGTGTTCCATCCAAGCAAGCAGCCTGAATCGCAAATTTTTCATTTTTATTTTTAAGTTTTTCTCCTATCTTCTTCTCGCTCTCAACACAGAACCCGTTATGACCATCCATGTACAAAGTATTATGTATGTATTAAGTATTTTGAATTTATATATTTTTATAAACATATATATCAAAATTATAATATAAATTAGCTTATTTGTACAGAATGGAGAAAAAAATTGCAGAAAAAAAGTCAACTTTCAGACATAAATTTCCAAAAAACGTGTCCTGATGAATAATTTTGTAGCATAGTTACGGTCCAACCCTGCCTTGTGAGCGGTCATACCTTTGATGAGGATAATGATAATCTCAATGAATGAATCCCTGATAGGTTGCTGTGTTGCCCTGGACACCCCTGCATTAAAAGCCCTTTTGCTGTTACATGCTATCTGTACTATTACTGTATTTGATATTTAAATTTTTTTTTTGTCCAGTGATGGCAAAAGGCATTCAAGTAAAAACGGAAGGAAATTAAAAAAATGTAATTTGTAATCTTTATTTATTTATTAGTTTACGCTTAACTTTATTTTCCCAGATAATTTCATGAGACGATTTTATTTTTTTTTTTAAAAACTTTTTTATATTAATTCACCGTGCAAGGTTATGACAGCGTTTGGTTATTTAAATGCTATTTATCAAAAATGTGTGAGGTTTTGTGGAGATAAGTTTTTTTATATTCATGAAGAATTACATTTTTACTTAATTATTCATTTTCGGTGTCAAGTCCTAACCCTTATTCAGACGGATCTTTTTTTTTATATATTTTCTTACATTTATTGCTTTATTGAATTTTTTTTTCCATAATAGTTTTCATCTCTATTTTGAATGTTCCATCTCTATTTCAAATTCTTTTTGACAAGTATGGGATGAAAATATATCTGAAATGTTCTGATATAAGAGCCTGTTCTTTTTTTTTTTTTTTGGAGAATTGTATAATATAGAAGGGGTTTACATAATATTATGTTTGTAAAATAGTCTTACGAGATGTTACAACAAAAACACTATAATTCACTGACAGGAAGTGAAAAAATAAGATGAAAAAATTAAAAAAGTTTTTAATTTCAAAATGGACGTCTTAGCCATGTTTTGAACACTGGTTTTATGTGGTGGACCCTCCTTGTGTTGTTTTTTATGTAGCACATACCAGTTTAAAGTGGATATCTAATCTTTGAAAAACATGCAACACATAAAAAATAGCAACAAAATGTATCATATCACTGATTACACCCATTTCTGAGCAGTGATGTCATCAGTATGCCACATGATCTCTGAGGCCACTGACTGGCTACAATGGTCATTTCCAAGTGACTTGTAAAAAAAAGACCACGGAGACCCTTGGTGAGTTTGTACTGAATCAGAAGGGGATTGGAGGCATGATTTTTACTTTGTTACAATATCTTATAACATTTGCTGTTGTTTTTTCCCCCAAGGGTTGAGTAGCCCCTTTAACTATTTTTATGTTTTAAAATTTTAAATTTTTTCTTCTTGAATTAATATATTTTTGGGTGGTTTCTTGTTTTTGATTTGGTCTCTAAGCTGGGTCATGGACTACCATATCTTAGGGAAGGGTGTACCTTGGGAATGAAGGGCTATCGGGGCATGTGCCCTGGGTGCCCGGTGCCAGGAGGATTCCAACAGGCTATGGACCATTGCCCTAGGTGAACAAAAGAGTAGCTATGGTTCAAAGCTTTAGGCTTAAAGGGCTTGTCACTTCAGCAAATGGCATTTATTATGTAGAGAAAGTTAATACAAGGCACTTACTAATGTATTGTGATTCTCCATATTGCTTCCTTTTCTGTCTGGATTCATTTTTCCATCACATTATGCACTGTTCATTTCCATGGTTACGACCACCCTGCAATCCAACAGTGGTGGCCATGCTTGCTCACTGTAAAAAAAGGAACCAGCCTATGTGCACTCTCATGGTCGCGGCCAGCAGAGAGGCAGGTGCTTTTTCCTATAATGTCCAAGCACGGCCACCACTGATTGCAGGGTGTTCGTAACCATGGAAACAAGCGGTGCATAATGTGATGGGAAAATGAATCCAGCCAGCAAAGGAGGCAATATGGACAATACTTTAGTAAGTGCCTTGTATTAACTTTCTCTACATGATAAATGTCACTTGCTGAAGTGAGACAGCCCCTTTAGTGTTATATCTTGGCCAATAAGGGTATCTCTATAAGGCTGGAATCACACATTTTTTTTTCCTGCAAAGTTTTTTGAGCCTAAGCCAAGAGTATATCCAAAAAGAAGGAAGAGTATGATGAAAAAAAATGATGTGTCTCCTCTCTTTCTATTCAACACTGTGGCAAAATAAATAAATAAAAACTAACTGCCACTAAAAGGTGAAGACATAAAGAAGAATTTGAAGTAAGTTTTTTTTTTTATCATTATTGGGAAGATAACATTAAAAATCAAATTTGAATTAGAATTTATGGACATAATCATTTCAAATCAGGAAGGATTCATCTTCAGAGATGAGTAAATCACTAAAAATTGATTTGGGTTTCATACGCCGAATGAGATGAATGATTCTGAGTCTGCATGGATTTTCTATCCAAATCAAAGGTGCTCCATTTGGTCTGAAATTTGTGTATCACACTCTGAGGTCAACAATTTTTTCTCTTTTGTATCTCACTTTACTTTTGCATTTTAAGGCCCCATTTACACGACCGTATGTACATTTCCACATTTTATCCGCATTTTTGCGGATAAGATGCGGAACCATACGGACCCATTCATTTTTCCATTGGAGAAAAAAAAAATGCGGAATGTACACTGTGTGCATTCCGCATCCATATATTACGGAAGTTCTCCCGCAAAAAAAATGAAACATGTCCTATACTTGGCTGCAAAATCACGTCCGTAGCCCCATTAAAGTCAATGGGTCCGCAAAAATGCGGAACACTACGGAAGACTTTCCATATGTCTTCAGTTCCGTTTTTATACGGATCACGGAATACATACGGTCATGTGAATGGGGCCTTAATGTGTTATATATTTCTCTCTCACCAAAACCTGTCCATAACAAATCACCAAAAAATTCAGATTTGGATCCACCTCAAATGTTTACAAAATTCTTGTAGAATTCAATTTATTTTGATTTTCTCATCTATACTCATTTTTAATTGTTGGGGAAAATTAGGTAAGGGCCTCCTAAGGGATTTTTTAGGGTTTTGTCTTCTTTTAGGTTCAACTACTCAACAGAATCCAAGCCACCAGTAATATAGAGCATTCAAAACTTTATTTTGGAACACAAAGCATGAAAACAGCGACGTCTCGACACCCAGCTGAGCTTACCTGTACACTGAAACATTGCCAGGGGCGGATTGACCATAGACCTTACAGGGAAATTTCCTGGTGGGCCGATGCCCCAGGGGCCACCTGAGCCCTCCTCACGGCCGGCCACTGGACGTTTTTTGGGGATGTATTTTGTGCTGCTGGCAGTTTTTTGTGATGCACTGTGGTATTTGGCTCTGTTGGGGCAGTATAATGTGCCACAATATGGAATTTGTGGCCCTGACTTCCATCAATTTGGACCCGACTACAAAATGGGGCCACATTTAGTATTTTCTGCAGGGTCACATTAAGTTCCCAGTCTGCCCCTGAACATTGCTGTTTTTAGACATTTGTATCATGGGTCAGGAAACACAGCCTCAAGCGAGTTAGCCACCTTTGACTCACGTTACCTCCTCTGGATAGCCTTCTTCTGGATCAGCACGGCAGAATAATAATAGGTTGATCTGGATGTCTTCAAGATACTATTTCTTGTATATGGAAAATAATAATGCAGGTGCCCATCTATATCAATTGATTGTGTGTTTTACTAAAACGTTATACATTAATAGCTTGTTGTTGCATTAAACACAGATCTTGGCCAATACTTGATAACATACTCCCTGGACCAGTGGCAAGTACTCCCAGTGGATGTGTACAGCAGGTTGAGAAACACTGGTGTAGACCAACGCCCCTTAGACTATGAGGTAGGCCTGAGTGATGAGGCTCACCCCACTTGTCCGTGAGGTGCAGTAATGCTGATCTCCAGGTCTCTCTAGATCTCACAACTGCATGTATGGTATGGGTAGGTATGACTTCAAGTTTTTCCATTAACAGAATCATGTAAATTCAGGGCAAATTAATTAGACACTCCACCATTCACAACCTACTTAACATTTGCTTGAACAAACATTAAGGCATTAGATCCTCGCTGCATCTGCAAGAGATAATTTTGTCAATTCCAAGTGGCACTAGGGAGTACACCAAATAAGCGAGTAAATTACTTCAACCGCCGCCTGCACTTGTTTACAGGGCAGCAAAAATAAATATGGATTTATGGCAAACAAATCTGATTGTTTGGATTAAATCAAATTACCCATCCGGTTCGAGACATCTTTTCCTGCTATATTCTCCAAGGATCTGCGTAGTATCTTATTTCAATCGGTTATTTGCCAGACTTGCAACGGGATTACAACCTACAACCTTTATGACCCAGGAACAGAAGTTTTGTTTTTTAACATTATTTGTAATTATTATTATTATTATTATTATTATTATTATTATTATTATTATTATTATGTTTTGTTTTTTGTTTTGTAATATTATATTTAATTTTGTAATATTATATTTACTATTCTGGTTCTATTATGATATCTATTTTATTTATTTCTGTTGAATGTACCCCACTGCCTTAACAGTGAACTGACAGTACCCCTCTGCTCCTTTAATAGTGATCTCCTAGAGTCCCCTCCTCCCTTAAGGCCTCATTCACACGTCCGTGAAATTCATCCGCATCCGATCCGCAATTTGCAGACCGTTTATGCGGATAGGATGCGGATCCATTCATTTCAATGGGTTCTGGAAAAATGCGGACAGTACACCGTGTGCTGTCCGCATCTGTGTGTCCGTTCCGACTGTCTGCATAAAGAAATCCTCCTGTCCTACTTCTATCCTGATTTTGCGGTCCGTTGCCCAATGCAAGTCAATGGTTCCGCAAAAATGCGGAAGACATGCGGAAAGGCATCCGCCTGTCATCCGTATTTGCGGATTCCGTTCCAGGAGGGGTGAAAAAAAAAGATGTTATTCATCCTTCCGTTTTTTGCGGATCCGCAAAAAACGGATGACATATGGATGCATCCTTTCTGTTTTTTTACGGAAAAACAGAACGGATGTCCTGGAATAACTGAGTTTTTTGCGGCACAACGGATCCGCAAAAAACTGATCGTTTTCCAGGATGTGCAAAAATACGGACGTGTGAATGGGGCCTAACAGTGACCTCCACAGTGCCTGCCCCCTTAACAGTAACATCCACAAGCCCTCCCCTTTAACAGAGAACTCCACAGCAGCCTGCCCCTCGGGTGGCCAGGGGTCCGTTTTTAGGCTTTCAGACACCCTGCCCCTTTAAAGCTGACCTACAGCAGTGGTAGCAGCCCGTGGCATCCATCCCTCCCTCTCTCTGCCATCGGGCCGCCGCTGCTGCAATGGCCCGATGGTTACCATGGCAACCGGACGCTTTACAAAAGCATCCTGGCTGCCATGTACCTAAGGCTGATTAGACTCTCAGGGTCTGATCAGCCTTAGTCTAGCACTGATACAGTGTATTGCAATAGATGACTATTGCAATGCACTGTATAGCCATCAGGCCCACTGGATCTTCAAGATCCTAATGGGTCTTGATAAATAAAAAAAAAGTGTAAAAAAAAAGTATAAAAAAAATAAAGTTTAAAAAATAAGTAAAAGTTTCAAGTTAAAAAAAAAGCGCCCTTTTCCCCAAATGAAGAAAAAAAATATTTAAAAAAAGGGAAAAAAGAAAAGTACACATATTGGGTATTGCCGCGTCCGTATCAACCGGCTCTATAAAAGTATCAGATGATCCACCCCGCCAGATGAACTCAGAATTTTTTTTTTTTTTAAACTATGCCTTAACAACCATTTTTTTGTCACCTTGCCTCACAAAAAGTGTAATAGCAGGGGATCAAAGAGGCATATTTACCCGAAAATTGTACCAATCAAACCATTATCTCGTCCCACAAATATTGAGACCTGAACTAAGACAATCGCCCCAAAAAAAGAATATATGGATCTCAGAAAATGGCAACACAAAAAAAAGATTTTATCATGTTCAAAAATGCATCTAATGTGTAAAACTTAACAAAAATAAAAATGATACACATATTGGGTATCGCTGCGTCCGTAACAACCTGCTCTATAAAAATATCACATTATATTTCCCCTCAGGTGAATGCTGTAATTTTTTAAATAAAAAAAAACAATGTCAAAACAGCTATTTTTTTCACCTTGACTCACAAAAAGTGTAATACCAAGCAATCAAAAAGTCTAATGTACTCCAATTTTAACATCACACCATCCCGCAAAAAATGATCCCCCACATAAGACAATAACTCAAAAAAATAAAAATCAATGGCTCCCGCAAACCAATCCATGAAAATCTGGTTTGCAAAATCCATATGGCGCTCCTTCTGTTCTGAGTCCTGCCATGTGCCCCCACAGCAGTTTACCACCACATATGGGGTGTTGCCGTATTCAGGAGAAAATGGGTAATAAATTATAGGGTGTTTTTCTCCTGGTAGCCCTTGTGAGAATGAAAATAATTTGGGCCTAAAGCAACATTTTATTTGAAGAAATGAAACTTTTTATTTTCACAGCCAAGTGTTTCCAAATTCCGTAAAACGCTTAGGGGGTTAAAGTGGTCAGTACCCCCCTTAATATATTCTTTGAAGGGCGTAGTTTCCAAAATGTGGTCAACTTTTTAGGGTTTCCACTGTAGGAGTACGTCAGGGTCTCTCAATTACAATATGGTGCCTAAAAATCATTCTAGCAAAATCTACCTCCAAAGTCAGTATGGCTCTCCTTTCCTTCTGACCACTGCCACAAACCCGTTTACCACAACATATGGGGTATTTCTGTAAACATCAGAATCAGAGTAATGTATATTGAGGTTTAGTTTGCTGTTAACCCTTGGTGTGTTGCAAGAAAAAATTGCTTAACATGAAAAATATGCTAAAAAAATAAAATTTTGAATTTCCGTCTCAATTTTCCTTTAATTCTTGTGGAACACCTAAAGGGTTAACAAAGTTTGTAACATCCGTTTTGAATAATTTGAGGGGTGTAGTTTCTAAAATGGGGTCATTTATGGGTGGTTTTTCATTAAGTAAGCCCCTCAAAATCACTTTACATCTGAACTGGTGCTTAAAAAAATGGTTTTGGAAATTTTGTTGAAAATTTGAAAATGGCTTCTAAACTTCTAAGTAGAGATGAGCGAGTAGTGAAATATTCGAAAGTTCGAAATTCGATTCGAATAGACCGCGAAATTCGACTATTCGACCGAATATCGAATCCCATTAAAGTCTATGGGAAAAAAATGCTCGCCACTTGGAAATCTCAATTCGACCACTTGGAGGTCACCAAGTCCACCCTGAAACCTCAGAAAAGGATGCCAACACTGCTGGAATGCAACTGGGACAGCAGGGGAAGCATGTCTGGGTGCATATAACGCGCCCAAGTCGCACTATTACGC